>JARHVA010002637.1:567500-655000 GCA_037957365.1 Torreya grandis
CTAGGCTCACATTAGGTCTCCTAGAGTAATATTTTCTTAGAAAATTAAAATAATAAATGAATTGATTTTCACCCTATTTATATTTACTATTCCAAATGTTTAACCTATCAACTATTTACCATTAGATTCTATTTTTCCACCATATCTTTTTTTATACTAGCTCTTTCTTTGAACTTCAAGATGTTCATAAATCTTTACATTGTAGGGAATATTTTCAAATGTTACATCTATATTTTCTTTTTTAAATCGATATTTTCCCTCTTTTCCACTAATTTATACAGGTTCACCTAATGTTCCTTACATTGAACATCTTCACATTTATTTCATTTCATTACTTATCTACAACATGAAGGCAAGTAAAGATATGTCTAATTCAATTATACTCTTTCATATTATCTTATTTGCTTCTTATTATAATTTATTTAGCTTTATCTTTATGTGTTTATATGTCCTTTTCTCGAATCACCATCCCATGTTGCACCTACTTGACACATTATGAACATTGAGTGGGGCATATGTATACACATAATATTTTTAAAATTCATCAATATTAATGGTTTCTCTCTTTTATGAGTCCATTGAGTCTCAATGTATATAAGTGCATGCCTTAAAGGGTGTGCCATGAAAGGGGTGGGCAGACCATTGGTGTTTCATAGGATTGTTGTCCCTTATACTGCCACTTTCTATCTACACAACCCCTCTTATACACTTATCTATCATTTTCCTCTTGCATTACACACTCCTCCAAGTAATTCACCAACTTATTCACCCCATACCTAACCGTAAAATCCATTTTGACATTTAACAAACAATGTCATCCTAGGATGACCATGTATTCTAATTGATATTTTCATGTTATGGATCTAGGGCAGCCTTGGTTAACATAGACTGGGACCTAACTTGCTTTTATCAATTAATGACACAAATTTGAAATGAGTTAACCCTATGTATGTATGTATGTGTGTGTGTGTGTGTGTGTGTGTGTGTGTGTGTGTGTGTGTGTGTCTATATATATATATATAACTTAGAGAGATAGGATAAAAATAATATTATATCGTGCATCTACTTGTCCACCATTCTATTTAAAGAGCATTGTTTAGGGTTTAAATAGTTTATTTAGAGATACAAATCATGTATTATGTATAAGTATTTGGGATGCATAGATAATTTATGTAGCTTAGGGATGATTTTTTTATCCTTACATAATATAAAAACCTATTGTGAAGTACCTTGGCTGAGGGAGATATTTAAGTTCAATAAGATCATCCTCAAAGGTAAGTATTCCTAACTTTATTCCTAATTTGTTAAATTAGATAAATTAGCATTTGTACTTCTCTCCAATGTATTAGGATTTCCTATAAATTTACATGAGTACAAATCTTATGTGTATGCTTACTCTTTATGTCTATTACCCCCAATTTATGCCATAAGCTTTAGTGAGCACTAGATTTGATTTTATTTTGCATTGCATGTACTTAGTGAATATAAAACTATAGGACCTGTATAGGGTTATTGCATGGCATTACTTGACTAGAGGATTTAAAACCCTTTTTAGTGATTTTATTATGATAAGGGACCCTTCGGTTAGGTTTAGATGATCCATGTTGGTCATGACTCTGAATGTGTAAATGTATCAACAAATGAAAGTGTAGGTAGGATTTATCTTCTCGAATCTAGGATTGATTAATAGGTTAGATAAATTTCCCATTGTATACACTCTCTTTTATCATAATTTCATTCTTGATTCTATATAAAAGGCTATAATGGGGAGTTGGGTGAATTTTGGGCCTTTCACACTGCATTGGATGAAGTGGTAACACATTTATTCATCTTTACCTCAGCTTCAATCATTGTAGCACTGTGATATTCTTGACACAAATTGTTATAAGGGAATAAATCAACATTTATATAGATATAAAGTGAGATTATACTTATGTAATTTATCACCTTAAGTTTTTCACTCAAGTTCTCATGTAAGCATGTAGAGTACTCACAAAAAATATTGGTGTAGTCTTTCATATAATAATCTTTACACTGGCATATTTTTTTGAACTTGATGTATTCATATTTAAATTTTTGTAGAGGGTAGTACTCTTCCTTTAGCACATCGACAAATTTTTTTCAAGATTCAATTACAAAAATCACTTACTATTGTTATGAATTAAATCTCTCCCACCAATGAATGACTCATATAGACATATTTAGTAGTTTGAAGGTGATATTCTCAACATTAGTTCATGAACTGACTAATATGTATGCCTCAAGTTTTTGAATCAAGGAATCTAAAGCTTTAGCATCATGCTTTCCTTTGAACATAGGGATGTGGAATTTAATTTAAAATTTGAAGGGGGTTTGTTGTTGATACCATTTTTAATGAATTATGGAGGTGTGGTAGAAGGTTACAGATTGAGATGTACCATGAATTCACATAATTAGCCAAAACATTTAAAGTTGTGTGCCTTTAGTGAATTATTGGTGAGATTTCTAACTTGGGGGATACCTCAAGATACTTCTGATCATCAACCATCTTATTTTTTCTATGAAATTTTTCTAGATATCTTGACATATAATTGATTGAAAAAACTATCTTCTCAAGTAGAACTATCACGTTTATAGGGATAAAAATGAATACATATTTTTATCTGTGATACCAGTGATCCACACCTTGGGGCCCAAAACTAAGTTTAAAGGAGACAACAAAGTTTTGGTTGTGAAGAGTGAATGATAAAACCTAATTTATAAAAATATAACTAAACACATTTAATGGAGCAAAATTTTTACTTAAAAGAAATATAATTTCTATTCATTAACAAAGAATTGGGAAAATGAGTACAATGTGATACAATGTATGTTTTCCATAGTAGATATGCGGAACATGTTATATTTTTTTATGAATATATGAAGTATAAAATAGAGGCCAAATGTATATGTTACATAATTATATAATTATAATATAAGAGTAGTTACAACCATTATCAGTTACCAAGAAGATAGTTGTGGTGATTCATCTTCTAGGTTAGATGATAGATGGTAAACCCCTTAGATCATATTTCTAAGGTGAGATGACATGTGGATGTGTTTCAAATTCTAATAAGTTGAAAGGTGAACAAAACTATGGTCTATATCATGGGACTATAAGCCCTACAGGGCTATAATTTGTATAGTGTACAAAAGTTGACAAGTTAGTGTATAACTTATTTAGTTCATACGTATACAAGTTAAGGTAAATAAATACTAGGTGTATGAGTATTTTAGTTATGAAATAGGTCTCTAAGGAATATGAATATATTATCTATATAATTTGGTGAGCTAGCATGAAACTTGTGTAGTGTGCATGTATGTGAACTATGGTGTAGAACTACCAAGCTTGTGACCTATTATGCAGAACTATGAGGTATACTATACTAAAAATTGTTATAGGTACATATTTTAGTGATACTAGTATAGGACTTATGCAACATGTGAGACTATGAGTTGGGAAGTTTTCAAGAGTCAATATGCAAAAGTTTGTTATCTGGTGGGGGACTTATGTGTATGAATTTGAGGAAACTTTGAGAAAGGAACACACAAGATTGGGTGAGACGCGAGATATCTACAAAGTAGAGTGAATGAAAATTAATATTGGATAGGTAGGAATTGTACATATATCATGTTGAGGTTAAATATCTCCCTTGACAAATAGTGCTTTGTAAGAGGTTGTATTGGTTTTCAAAGATCAGAAAGATAAATTAGCTCTAGGATACAAGACATATCCTATGCATCGAAAAGACTTCCACAAGACAAGATTCTTCTTCAAGAATTATGAAACCCTAAGCAATGAATCCTATATTATAATGGTGTATCACCATATAAATAAGCATAAATGAATGATTTTATTTATTGTAAATGTGGTGAAAGATGTGTATATATAACCTGATCTAACCCTAAACCCTTTTAAAATTTTAGCTAATGTAGTTGGTCTAGTCGACCTACTTAATTAGGAAATTAAACTAGCAATGACCTAGACTAAGTCTATAGGGATGAATTAGTCCTGTAACATACTCAATTATTTGAACTAAGTTGACCCAATTGATGTCATTTATAAAGGTGGTAAAATGTGATTTAACTTAGATAAAGGGCTATTTTTAGGTAGTGAATTGTTTGGATAAGAATGTAATGGAGGTGTTAAGGCTTAGGTAAAATTATAGAGAGGTTTGTATTAGTTTTAGGTGGAGGTATAAGGAACAAAAATATTTTGAAGCACCAAAGGCCTACCCAAACCTTTCCTAATGCACCCTATAAGGCATGCACTCATAGAAGTTGGGACTTGATGGGTTCTTGCATGTGAGAAAGTATTAATAATTGATAAATTTTGAAAATATTATGTGTCACACACTTGTAACATGGTATGATGCTTTGGGAAAAGAACATAGCAAAAAATAATGTTGAGCTAAATGAATTGTAGTGTAGATAAAATAAGATAAATGAGAAGTAATTAAATAACTAATATGAAAAAGTAATATATATGTACCTTGACTTACCTTTATCATTTAATAATTGTATGTTTTGTTTGTATTTTTTATCGTTTAATGGTGAAAATACTACTTTGGAAAAACCCTAACAATATAAAACTTAAATACCAAAAATAAACAAACACAGGAAAGTCAACATAACTGGAATGTGTAGGCATGACATACTTAGAATTTTTGTAAGGTATGGTTATTAATGTTAAGTCATAAGTAAATTAACCAAGTAAAAACCTATTGAAAATTAGGTAAAAAAAAATACAATGCTACTAATTGACCAAAAACTCAACAAAAAAGTGTTCTTTGGGTAAGAAAAGTGGTAGACTAAATCAAACCAAGGACATGTAAACTTAGAATGATAAATATAACATCAATGTATAAATAAGTAACAAACCAAACTTTAGACAAATATGGAAAATAAAAAGTAAAACAAAATTGACAAGTGAGAAGTAACAATATAACCTCACTCAACAATGGAAAAATTACATGAATGAAAACATTGGTGAGGGAGAAGTAACAATCCAAACTCACTCAATAATAGAAAAAGTATGAAAAATATAGAAATGGATGTAATTATACACAAAAAAGAATTATAATTAATGTTTAAAAGTTTTAAATGGAATGAATGAGACTCTATAAATTTAAATTGATAGTGTAAATAAAATAATCCATAGTCACTCAAGCACACTACTTTATTCTAAAGATAGATAAAACCAAAAAAAGGCAGTGCTAGCTTGTTTTAATCTATGAATAAGAGGGAATATAGAAGTAGGAAAATAGATTTATAATCAAAATTTAGTATCTATGGGGGAATTAATTAGGTGGTGAAGGATATTTAGGAAAAATTGAGGTAAATAAACTTTTTATCAAAGTCAAAACACTAAAATCAATTCTGTCAAAACAAGAGGACTTTTACATTAAGGACTATGGATAACTTATCCTATCCATACACATATTAGGATATAAAATAAAGTATGAATATTATCCCATGAATATTATACGTATGAAAATTATAAGGTACATAACTTCCCATAATGTTTTTCTTGTACCTCAAGACCCTATATAGAGTTGTCAGTCTACTATACAGATTAGGTATTTATGTGAGAAAATAGGGTAGCACTATAGATAATTATAGATTCTCCTATCCCAATATACTATCCTAACACACTCCAATAGACCTTATCTCTATTATGAATCCAAATATGGTGTTTTAGCTTCTATTAGGAAAAGGAAATGTGTTATGAATCACATATTTTCATGTGATGTTAACTTTTGTATTTTTATATTACCATGTTAATCATTATCTTTTGTTGATGATTTCAATTTTAAATTTTTGATGGATTTTTATATTCTTCCTCCATAAAATTTTTGAGAATAAAACATGGGTGATATAAATGGATATCAATAACAAACGTTATACTTGGTTGCTAAGAACAATGACTTAGAGGGCATGATTTCTAAGAGTCTTGTTTATTCATGTTAAATAAAAGTGTTATCTTGACTTCAACCTTTTTTTATCCAAATTGGAATGATAGGAAGGGATATAAATGGGAATGAACATGAAATGATTAAAATTACCTCATATCAAAAATAATGTGATAATGTGAAAGGAATACATTGATAGGTAAGCATGATTTCATTTCATAAGAATGCAAGTAAGTGTAGGGAAACATGCTAAATAAATTTATTGTGCAATTTTTATCCATAAAATAAAAAATACTAAGGTTTTGAATATGGAATCACATACTTTTAAACATTTAATAACACTATAAAAATAACACTCGACATGTAAAAATGTTTGAAACAATATATAAATTTCATGAGGAGATCATTTTCCTATCCATGGTATTACATTGTAACTCATAAAACATAAACCTAAATAGGTGCAAAAAGTGGTATTGGTATTTGTGAGGAATACATTATCTTATCCATGGTTTTACACTACAAATCATAAAATAAATAAGAGAAAAAAAAAAGGTTTTTAAAATAACATACTTATGATCAAAGAGAAAAAGTGTTTAAAAATGAATGGAGGAAAGTGTATTCAAGGGAAAAATCGGGTCCTATCCATAATATTACAATATAACTCATGAAATAAATGAAAATAGAAAGCAAAGGACCAAAGAAAGGAACTAAGTTTTGTATATAGAATAGGCTATTGAATAGGAGAGATTATTGTAGGATTATTTAAGTGTGTTTTAGTAGGATAGTATATAAAATTATTTAAAATAATATATATATATATATATATATATATATATATATATATATATATATATATATATATATATATATATATATATATATATATATATATATATTAAGCAAAATATTTCTTCAAAAATTACGCATTGATGGGATTTTCGTAAATATGACCTTCATTAATTTGTAGACAATAAGTATTTGGACTTAGAATGTATTTTATTAAGTAAAGGACTCACTATTTTGGGGAGAATTTTCCTTCTTTGTCATGTGTGTAATCTAATTTGAGGAATAAGTCACCAACATTAAAATGTGTAGACTTTGACCTTTTTATTATGTTGTTTAGTGATGAGATACTTGTATTGGTGGTTGTGTTGTAAATCATCAAATCAATGTTCATCAAGAAAGTTGAAGGCATGAAGAAAATCTTAATGTAATTATTCATGAGGAGTTATACGATGAATATATATATTTAATTATGGGAGTTTAGCTTCTAATGAAAATACTTATTTACAATCATATACAAGTGAGAACGGTGTTACCTTAGTGGTAGTACATATGCTAGTTTGGTAAACACAAAGTGGAAGAAATAGATGAAGGTGCCAATCAATAGAAGTTTTTTTAGTAGTATTTTTTAATAGTTTATTTATAATTTTAATATTATCCTCTATTTGGATTTTACATTGAGGATGGTAAGGTGTTGAAAAATTATGGGAAATTTTAACTTCAGTGCATAATGATTTCATGTCTTTATTTTTGAAATTTCCACCATTATTCAGGATGATGGTATGGGAAACTAAAAAACTACAAATTATTTGGTGAATTATAAATTTTAAAATAGTGGATCCCATGACATTAACAAGAAGCATGGCTTCTACCCATTTGGTAGAATATTTAGTAGCAACAATGTTAAACATATGGCCATCTTATGACTGAGGTAATTTACTAATGAGGTATAATCCCCACATATAAAATGGCCAAGGAGACTCCACTATTTAGAGATGAGTTGGTGGTGATTTTATTATACATCATGGATTTGACAATTATTACACTTTTTAGTGAAATTAATATCATATTTTTCTAGAGTAGGCCAAATGTAACCCATACATATTATTTTATAGGTTGTATCATATCTAATACCATAACCACTTAAAATTAATCCATGTGCTTATTATATGATATAGAGTTGATGCCTACATTTTCCTCATTCATTACCTGGCTCTGATAGTTGAATTTAATGCCTTCAATTAGTTTTGACTTTGCTTACATCATGTAGGTACTTTGTCTCTTTCTTAACCTCTCTTGATCAATATTTCCTTAGATAGGTACCTAAGCCTCTATGAATGCATCTAGTCCTCATTTTTTTTGGAAGACACATCATCCATCATGTCTCTTTTCACCCTTTCACTCTCACTTCCTTCCATGTAAATCACCATCCTCTCATTCACAAGTTCATTGCTTCAATTTATATTCTTCATTTGAGATTTTTTATTCTCATGTAGCTTTATATGCCTAAAAGCATCATTCATGGTTATAATATTATTTTATTCTCATAACAAAGACTCATATGTAACTTTAAATTTATATTTCAACTCCCATAGACATCCATTCAAATTACATAATTTTCAAGTAAGATCTCTCCAACAATCCATTATTTATTTGATTAGGTCTCTTCTCTAATAACCCTATTTAGGCATAAATATTGATGTTTTGATCAGTATAAAAATTTATAAAATAAAATATATACAATTTTTGATACCTATTATACCATCTTTTCTTCACCTAAAATATTAGGTTATAACTCTCAATGGCAGTACATTTTATTTTACACCCTTCTTGGCAATTAGGTCTTCTTAAGCCTAAAGCAATCCCATAATCCTAGATACCATATTTTATGGTCATGTACCATATTAAAAACACTTAAATCTTTAGATCATGTAAAAAAACATAAGAATCCAAATTTTTAGCAATTTTGGCTGGTGGAGTCAAAATTTATATAAGATGTAAATTGAAACCCCATGTCTAATTGTCCACATGCCTATATTAGGCTGAGAGCTAACAAATGGGGAAATTTTGAGTTTTGACTGAATTTATATGAATCAAAAGGTTTCTTATGGTCTAATCCACCTTTCTTCATATTTTCAAATATCTATTTATCTTTGAACAATCCTTAAACATCTCTAAAATACAAAGATGCAGAATTTATGTACTCTTTATAGGACCATGTTAATGAATTTGAAGGTTTGAGATAAGTATGTATCTTACATAATATAATAATTTCCTTTTAGGGTATTTTATACCTTCTTAAAACCTTTTCAAAAATTTTAAATCTTTGAACAATAAATACCATCTTCTAACATACATATTTATAGAGTCCAAGGGACTCTTTTCTTAATTGTGTCAACTAATATGGAGAAATAACATTTAGGATTAAAATATGAGTCTGTGATAGCATTAAAATGATCATAAAAATAAATTATAAAACCTAAAATACACTCCAAAACATCTAAAATGCATGAAAAACACTTGAAAAAAAAACTTAACTCTCTTTTCTTCTTGGTTGTATCTATTAGAGTTCTCACAACTTGTGTAAGGTCAATCTTGAACCTATAAATCAACACAAGAATCTAATATAATTTAGGAAGATAAAATGTGAATTAATTTATATATGATAATTAAACACTTAGGAATTCACAAATACTCTCTAAATCCTTCTTTTATTCATTTTTCTCATTCACATACAACAATCATTTGCAAAATTTACAAGGTTGACAAGCTTCTACTAAATTATTGATCTTTCTTCACCTTTTTGTAGCTCTCCACCTCTATATCCTTAATTTTTACTCTCTTAATACTCTCCTAAATATATCATTAAATAAATAATTTTAAATTTAACGTCTTAAAATACCAAACATGTAAAACAAAACTCTCATAAGGCTATTTCCCGCATAAGGTGGCAATTACAAACCCAAATTATTTTATTGCATTCCTCTTTGACTGATATTCATATTAATAAAGCTCTAAATGAAATTATAAGATAAACTATGATCCTTTATTGTTAGGGACTATTTTTGACATTGTGGGTATTTCCCAAAAGGTAAATAGTAAATGGTTAGTTAGTATTTGATAATAGTTAGTTATCAAAATATTATTGTATAGGAATATTACGATAATAGATTAGTATATTATATTATTAAGATATATTGTTATAAGTTAAAACAATATATTTTATATATATTTGGTATAATTAGAGGGATTTGGGTTAAAATTTAGTGGACAGATATTTTCCATAAATATAGGAATTATATTCCAATATATATGTAATATCCTTGAATGATTTATTCAATAGAATGCAACAAAAATAATTTTATCAGTGTGAATAATTATTATGTGTTTTATATCTCTTTGTGTCTTTTTGGCTCTGCATGGATTAAAATATTTTTTCATCTCTTTATTTATCCAACAATGATATCAAAGCAAATAAAAATGAGAGTCTTTTGAAGAAATTCAAATCCTTCTATGAGTTGGTGTCATCTATGAGTAGTTTTTTTTTTATGACCATTTCAAAGCAATATTTTTGTGTGTATTCATATATTCTTAAGCATCTTATTCAGCATAACACATTGTGTTTCTAACAACCTACATCTCTACTCAACACTATGCCCACTATTTTGTTCATTGCTCATACCATCGATGATGTTTCACTGAAGACTCATTCATTTTTCTCCAACTTGGCATTGGTTACTTGGAAAATATGTTGTCTTGAATTCTCTATCATCACCATTTATTTATTTTTCTCCACTCTATTTTATTTCATAGTTGATATTTTCTCCCATATCATGTGATTTATATTCACCATTATGACTTGTGGACTGCTTAAGGTTATGAATGACATTCAAGGTCTTATACATGGTGGTTAATACTAAATTAAACCATAAAATAACCATGTAGTAATAATATTATCTGATTTATATCTCTTATTTGTCAAAGTCATTTAAAGATTCATAGAGCAAACAAATGCCAAATTTTGGATCAGGATATTTATGTGGCATTCCACTCGATGATGATTACCTCGATGCATGCATAATTTTTGCCTACCTTCCATCGACATCATGTAAAATTTCATATAAATTTTTATCCAAAGTCAATTATATCTTAACTAGTTATTAATGTTTTATTGTTTAATGTTAATTTTATTTGTTATTATACTAAGGTTGTTAGAAGTTATTTCTAAGTTTTTAATTATCATAAGTCAATAATAATTGAACCTTTATTCTCAAATTTGCTCATTATTTTATAAACAGTGTATTATTTAATTTCATAAGTATAGGTTACATTATATTAGTTGGTCCAAGATTTAATGATTGAGTCATTAAAAGTGTTAGATGTATTTAGGTAAGTTTTTTAGTGTTTTAGTCGTTTTAGTCATTAGTCATTGTAAAAGTTATGAATTTTAGAATTAAAATTATTTTTATGTCAAAATATATTGACTCATTAGGTTTTTGGCTATCTATGTCAAAAACTCAAAAGTGTTAATTTAAATATAGTCATTTTATTTTAAAAAATGTATTATCACTTATATGTGACATCCTAATGTCAAATGTGTGAGTATTATTATGGGACCCCATTTCATTCAAAGTAACATGCATCTAAGCTTCATGATATCAATGACTAAGTAAGTAGCTTTTTCAACTAGAGGATGAATGATACATAGAGGTTGGAGGCTTTTTAATGACCTCTCAGTAGTCACCAATGATGGGGCTATGCTAATGTTTTGGTGACATTTTGTGTGGTGTGTTTTTTCAATTTTCACTATATATATTCAAAATAAGAACATAAGCATATGCATATTTAATAGTTTGTATTTTTGTGAAATTCCAAACATAATTCCCTAACGTGAGAACATAGTGAAAAGATAGAAAGAACTAATGTAAGTCAATAAATAGATCTTGAAAGGGTTTGTGGTAGAGATTCAAAAAACCATAGGAGGTTAATAATGTTTTGTTAATAGTTAGGAGAGAAGCTACTTCATAGATCCCATGACTTCCTTGATTAGTTATGGAGAAGACCCCTAGTGTCATGTCCATTATAGTCATGTAAAGTAAATGTAGGTTCTGTTTCTTTTCATAGTAGTGGTTATGTGCAGTAAGATTACATCAATAGTATGCAAACCTAATATTATATATGGGATACACTTCTATTTATCATGTTCATGTCAAGGTTTTTGGTAAACATATAAAACCATGGGAGGAGTAATTTTCTCTTTATATCAAGGTCATGAGCCAAATAAAGGATGTTATAATGGGTGAGCATTTTTTACATGAGAGTGTGAATGTTTTTGCACCATGTAAAAACTATGGGGGGAGGGAATGTCAAGGACTAGCTTTTACATTGTGGGTGTTTACCAAAAGGTAAATAGTAAATGATTAGTTAGTATCTAGTAATAGTTACTTATAAAAATATTCTTTTATAACAATATTATGATAATACATTACTATATTATATTTTTGAGATATATTGTTATAAGTTACAATAATATATCATATATAGAATCTTTATAATTAGACGGATTTGGGTGAAAATTTTGTGGAGATATGTTCTCCATAAATATTAGAATCATATTCCTATATATATATGTAATATCCCTAAATGATTTATTCATTATAATTCAGCAAAAATAATATTATTAGCACGAATAATTATTATATTTGTTTTATATCTCTCTGTGTCTATTAGGATCTTCATGCATTAAAATATTATTTCATCTCTTTATTTTTCCAATAATTACATAATTTACCAACCATTACATTTCTCATAAAACCCAAACCACTCTGAAGTATAGTTTTAAAATTCAAATTTTCAATTCTTCCCTTTTGGCAGGAATCTCCAAGATGAGCTCAAACACACAACGTAAATATTTATAATGACTCAAAAATATTGATTAGGACTCTATAAGAACTTTCATGCACCTTTCAAACTAAAAATGGCCATAATGAAACTCTTAAATACATTATCATTTTTTACTACCTTGTGGTGATTTCCATCATTCTAGGAGAATAAGAACCTCTTCTTGCATTACACAAAGAAGTAAGGTTCCATCTACATTATGGAAGTAAAGGGTGTTTTATAAAAATAAATAGTTAAAATATTTTTGTATGTATTTGAGGCTTTTCACAAGAATTCCTATTTGGAGGGTATGTTTGATGTTCCATATATTGGATTATGTTTTTATGCCATGGATTTTGTTGAATAGTGATAGCCTCAATGTCACAGATGAGGGAATCATTTGGTTTTCTATGAGAATATGATTTTATGATTTAGATAAAAAATTGGGAGTAATTAATTAATTGATGTGGGTGAAATAAATATTATTATGAATCTATAGAAGTAGATATGGTATTTTGATCTCTTGGAATTGGATCAATGGTAAAAGAGGCAAATTCTATGGCAAATATGGTAGCCATATGATGATATGCAATTAAATTTTCATTTTTACATTGATAATCACTATAAAATTGATAATATATAAGTTTTTAGTCACCCAAAGCATGTAAATAGGGATGTCTACGTCGAGTGTGGTTTTCATGCCTAATATTAGAGATTTATATTTGGACATGTTGTTAGTGCATGCCTTATAGGTGTGTTAGAACACATACTTCCCCATCTCTTTAAAGTAATTTGACATAATCAAAGTGGAGGATCCAATTATCTTCATGTAAATCAATGTTAACTTCAAGTATTTCTTCTATAACTAATTTAAGTTTAATAGTATCAAGAGTGATATTGGTATCTTTTTGACTATGTACTTTTAAATCAATAGTGAAATTATGAATATAATATTTGGGAGAGATACCTTAGTTAATAAATTGAATATAAATAACATTATAATCAATGAGATTATCTTGATGGTGATTCCTAGCTAGTAAAGGTGCCACCACAAGTTTATCAGTGATGAGTTGTCCTTTAACATATTTTTGTTTAATAATTCAAAAGAGAAATTACATCAAGTAGACCATCTATTTTCTAATTCTATCTCTATATAAGAATTCATCTGGATAATAAATGAAAAAGAGGATTGGAGTGAATAATGACACAAGTGGTCTGGTAGAGCATATAGTGACAGATCTTTTTAGGTGCAAAATAGATATCAAGTCAATCATGTTATACTTTGGTATAACATTTTTCATAATCAATGAGTCTATGATTGATGTTGTAAATAATGAATTTTATACTAGTATCATCTTGTTGGGCAAGTATTGACCCAACTGATATGGGGGTAGATGAGGTTTATAGAATAAATAGATGGTCATTTGAAGGTGGTAGAAGATTAAGAGGATGGAAAAAATATTATTTCATATTATTAAAAGATTTATTGCATGAATCTGTCCATTCTAGATCATTACCTTTTGTAAGAAGCGAAATGATAGAGTATATATGGTAATCCATTTCTGGGATGAATCATTTAATTGTCCAAGTTTTATAAGGTAAGTGAATATATCAAGAATGGAGCAAGGAATAGGCATGTTGATGATAGTGTTTACTTTCATTAGATCAAAATCAATGCCTAAAAGAGAGACTAAGAAACATTAATGTTTCTAAATGTAACTCCAAATACAAATTTATATGGGTTAAGTCTAACTTTACATTTGACTATTCAATCAAAAATGATAGATAGATTGGTGAGTTGTGCTGTACGACTTTTAGATTTGGAATGAGATCATCGACATAAGTTTCCACTAATTTTATATAAAACCATGGAAGATGTGGATTATTACTCATTGATAGGTTACTTCATTTTCTATAAGACTAAAAGACATTTTCATGTAATAATAGGTGCCCCATTTTGTAATAAATGTTCTTTTATGTTAGTCTTCAAAAACTATGTGATTTTGGTTATATCCTGAGTAACATTCCATAACTGATAACATGTCATATCCAGTGGTGGAATCCACTATAACATCTATTCAAGGTAAGTGAAAGCTATATTTTAGACATGATAAATTATCATTATGCAAATCAATGCATTTATGAAAGGACATAATGAATTTTTTTACAAATATGAATGATGTTTGATACACATTTTGAGTACTCAACAGGTTTGTTTAATTTGGCATCCAAAAGTTTAATGATTTCTTTATGACATAAGGTAGAAATTTTAGTTGAAAAGTTTAATTATTTTTGTCTAACATGTTTTTCATTTGGGTAAGTGATGATATTATATATGATGATGCTAGGATCAATATGTATCATATCTACATATGACCAAGTGAATGTTTCACAATACTTGTCAAATAAAAATCTAGATTTATCATGATCTATTAGAGTGAGTTATTTAGAGGCAGTGATAGGTCGAGGACATCATAGTGTACCATATCTTATTTTTGTTTTTTATTCAATGAGCATAATATATGTATCTTAGAAGTGATATGGGGCATGCGAAATAGAATAAATAGGATTTATTATCATAATTTGTGTGGGAAATAGTGCATACATTTTTTTCTAAGGAATAATCAGAAGTGTATGTTCATAAATAGCTAAATTAATGGGGAGATATTGTTAAAGGATATTTAAATAATTTTTCCACTCCATACTCATCACATGCAAAATCATCTTCTATGTAATAAGCTTCATATGCGTTACATGAAGGAGAAGTTTTAGGGATATCATGAATTAGAGGGATGGTATGATCATGTGGAAGTAAAAAAGGAGGAAGCATTTTGAAATGTCAGGAGGTAATTTAATGATTTTACAAGCATTTTTTAGGTCATTAGGGTTATTATCATCATAAATAGTAAGAGTAATCTATAAATGAAGATTCATGTTAACAAATTTAGGTAGAGGTGCATTGTTAATGAGTGGAGTGGTTAGAATCTGATATTGGGATTTGGGTTTTGGTATTTCTATACTACATGTATTAGGCTTGGCTTTATTTTTGTATAATTTTCCATTATGAATGAATTTATAAAATTTACTACCTAAGGACGCAATCTCTTACATATGATTCATCCATCAGCTACCTAAGAACATGTTGTAAGATAATGGTAAATCAATAACCATGAGCTTAGTGCATATTGTCTTGGGTCCAATAGTGAGTGGGACCCAAAAAAATTAAGTGGTTTTTTATTTGTTTTATCAAATACTCTACATGTTAGATGATTAGGTTTAAGGTTATATTTAGTATATCCAATCTTTTGTATTAATAAAAGAGAGTAACATTAATGCCTGATCCATCATCTATTAAGAATTTTTTAATTAAGGGTATTATTTATTTTAATTTTAATAAATATGGGTGGATCGTCAACATGAAAAATAATTTCATCATTAATCATGTCTTCCTTAAAACATTCTACCGATGGTTTAGAATATGTACAGATAGTTTGAAAAGGTACTTCTGTAGGTGATAGATCTTTAGGAGGATGTTCCACATCAATGGATGGTGGCTCTTTAATTTCTTATAATTATTGAATTACAAATTTATGATGATATGGAGAAGTATGAACGAACTCCATGAAGGATATTTTTACAAGGCATTTAATTGTGTTTTTAAAAGAAATTCCAATGTGATTTATAATATGAAGAATAAACAAGAGTTTTATGAGGTATAATGTTTTTTACGCATAAGATACATAGATTAAGGTTTTCATTGTGGGAGTGTTTTCTCATTTGGTTTAGAAGGTATGGTAGTGGCCGTATCTTTAAGGAGTTGATATTTGGTTAAAGGTATTTTATGTTATTGTGTCTTTGTGAAAAGGTTTACATCTAATTGATCTTGGTTGCATTCACATATTAGGAATTCGTATAATATTGATTATAATCAACATCAATTACATAAATATATTTGTGTGAATGTTTTGGGTTAGAAGTAGAGAAATATTTTTGAGGTTGGAAGAATGAAGGTTTGGTAAACTATTTATTTTGAGTGGCTTTAACATAGCTGTGATGACATAATTTGATCATAGTATCATGGTCAAATGTATCCCCTAGAATTAATTAAGCAAAAAATTTAAGAATCCCTCTATAGATTTCATGAGAATGGCCCACAATAACATAGAACCAATAGAATTTGTTAGGGTCATGCCATGAAGGTGGAGCATTATTATAGGTGAAAGATTTCGATGGAGATAATAGTTGATTCATTTGTTGGATTTCTAATTGTGTATGGGAAGAAAGGGGATTATACACTTTGATTACTCATTTTATTTGAGGAGGATTGCTAATGATTGCATTAGATCAATTTTGGAAAGATCGCTTGATGGTTTTATGATTTGGCTCAAATTATTTCATAAGAAAATATTATTTTTTAGCTTGATCAATTACTTCATTTAGATTTTGTGGATAAAAATTTAAAACCTTATATTGGAGTGAGGGTGTTAATGTGGCTATATAGAGTTTCAATAGATTATCAGTACTCATGTTATGATCTACTTTCAGAGATAAAGATTTCTATTGTTTAATGAAATCATGGGCTGATGGGGAGGGTAATTATTTAGAATTGATAAAATGACCAAGACAAATTTTAGGAAGGTCATTTTATTGAAATTATTTGACTAAGGAATTAGCCAGATATTCTACTTTCTAGATACAATGTTGAGGTAAGTTATTTTACCATTCTAGTATATATCCTATAAAATGTTTAACTAAAAGTTTGGTATTAGCAAAGGTGTTTGTTTTAATCCATTATTTGTAGAGATTACCAAATGCCTTAAGAAATAATGCAAGGTGGTATTTATTCCCATCATATTTAATATTCAGATAAATATTTCCAATATAAATATAATAATGAAAGGAGGTAAATGTTCATTTTGGATATTTTGAAGCATCTTGTTATACATAAGGTGTTTTGGAATGATATTTATATAGGCATCTCTAAGAGAAGGAAGGATAAGGTTTTGTTTAGTTTTAGGTAAAATAATGGAAGGTTGATTATTCATGTGTAATAGATGTTGTTTCATGCACATCATTTGAGATGTATTTGTTGTTTTCATAACATTAATATGTTGGACTATTTGTATAAGTATTTTAAAAGTATCAGTTTCTAAATTTGGATTATTAGTATTTGAAGGGGTAGGGTTACTGTTTGTATTAGTAGGAATATTAGTGTTGGTGGGAAAAGGAATGTTCCTCACTAAGGGATTTTCAAAAGGGTTTGTAAGGATTGTGTTGATTTCTCATATAGTGTAGCAAGGTAGTTTGGATAGGATAGTGTCTAGACAAGTGTGAAAAAGATCTAATCCATTGATTTCATCATTTTGGGTAATTTGAACCATATTAAATTCCATAAATGAAGGATGAGAGAAAGTGAATTAGGAGTGAGTATACTCTTGGGTAAGGAAGGTAGGAAGGAAATAACAACCTATGTATCATCTAAATGGATTAAGTCTATACAAGAAGGTTTTAATAGGGGAGTTTAATGATGTTAAAATATGAATCTAAGAAGAAAGGGAAAAATAATGAGATTTAGACAAAATCAACCAATTATTGGACATGATCAACTAGGTAAGAATTCATAAATAGGACTCAATCAGCTAGAGGTTACACATTCTATCAAAGGGAAAAAAATAGAATGGATTGACTTTGATCTCAAAGAAGGTAAGTAGAAATGTTAGCAAGAAATAGAGTCAAACAAGTCAACTTTTTCTAGAAAATGTTAAAAAGAACAGCCTATAAGATACTAACTTGACTAAGCTTTTTTATTCTATATAAAGATAGAATAGAGTATCTTATAGGATACTAAGTCAATTGTGTTCTATAGGAAGATAAAATAGAGTATCTTGTAAGAGATTGAGTCGACTGTGTTATGTAGGAATATGAAATAGAGTAATATGTAAGATACTAAATCTAATGTGTTCTGTAGGTAGGAAGTATTTGGAATGTTATAAATCTAAATGACTGACTAGAAATTTTGTGGGTAAATTAGCTAAACACGTAGGCAACTATGTTGATTAATCCAATTTAGTTATAAAACATAGAACAAACCTTCTACCAACATTAGCTAATATAGGGTTTTTAATACAAAATATAATTGGCAAAAGAAATCAACAATGTTAAAATGTGAATACTAATATAATGAGTGTACATGTGCATATATTTGAAATTGCTATTTTGAATGTGATAGGGTGTCTAGCTTTACAAAGGAACTAAAAGGAGGTAAGCTAAAGCTGGTTTGAGGTATGTTAAGGCTGAAATGGATCTATATTGATGATGATATATTATCTTGGTATCATGTCCTACCCCATCACTTCACAATCCAATAATGATAAAGGTGTTGGGTTCTTTCCCAATTTATACCATTAACCACATATTTATACTCATATAAAAAATTGAGTTGACTTCCCCCTGGTGATGAAATCCAATTAGTTAGACCTAGATAGAATTATTTGAATGCTTATTTGATAATTTTGATTTGGTAGTGTGTGAATAGATAAACTGAATAATTTGGCGAATTAACCTTTATAGTTATACTATGTACATTACTCTAAGAAACCAAGCAGATAAATGAAAAGTGAATTAATGATTACTAATGTGACTTAATTTCCTTTACTTGATGAAAGCATCATGTTAGGTTGACTGGACTAATATAGTATGTAAATAATACATAACATAATCAATTTGATAGACTATGTTTATTTCATGATAGTCCAAAGAAATGTAGTCGATCAATTTGCCTGAGTTTCTTGTGTAAAAAGTAGATATATCTAACTAGGTTGAGCCAATTGACTTAGTTTACTATAAGAGGATAGTTTTTATAGGACTATAAATTTAGGAAAATAGAACATTATAAAATTTGAAAATGAAATGAATAAGTTAATTATAATGGAATTTATGTTGTTTTTAGAAATTAGTTTTTATTTATTTTAGTAAGGTACTAAATCTAATTATTTTGTATTTTTGAGTTGTGTTGTCTAGATGAGACTTTGAGTACACAACATAATATGTTAAAACAAAGTCAAACTAGTCAATTTATTTTTCATAGATTAAATAATTAAAAATAACTGAAAGAACTATGTCAAAAAAATTAATCTATTATTATAGACATAAGTTAGAAAATTTTGAAAAAAGTGATAAAGAACTAAATCGATAGGATCGATCTAGTGTGCCAAGGAAAATATCTAATCATAGAGAGCTAAACAAGATCAATCAGTATACCTCAGTTGAAAAAAATGTAAGATGACCTAACCATGCCAATGAGATTGATGAATTAGAATATGTCTTGAAAATAATAAATAAATGAGTCAATTAGATCAATCCAGTTACTTATAAGAAATAAAAACATGCATAAAACTAAACCATGTTGATTGGATCGAATGATTTTTGAGATCTATGTAGAAACTATTGTATTAAGTTGATAGATTCAATATAATATTTTTAAGATGAATTTTGAACACCTTAAATGGTTATTTTACATTGATTTCATTATAATGTATGAAAGTGAAAGTGAAGTTGATATAAAAATCAATCCTAGCTCAGAGAAGATAAATAGACTAATTATATTGCTAACAATTCATTGATAACCATGGTTATGACCAATATGGATCCACTAAACCTACCTAAGTGATCTCTTATAATATGACATGGATAGATAGGGTTTCAAATATTCTATTCAAGTAAAACCACACAATAAACCTTTCTAGTTCTTGGTATTTCAAAAAAAATAAGAAAGTAAATTAAATCTAATCTAGTGTTCACTAAATCTTCTAGCACAAATCGGGGATAAACATAAATAATAAGCATGCAAAGAAAAAATCTAATCAATTCAATGTAGATCCAATCCTAATAATGGAGAAATAATACATTTATAAGTTATTATACATGAAAATTTATCTACTAACAAAAGACAAGTAAGAGTTATGAATAATTATCTTGAAGTCCAACCCATCGAGTCTCAATCTCTCCTTTAGCTAATGGTTCTATAAAAGAGGATGTTTTGGTTCATAAAGATCACAAAGATAGGTTAGATAAAGGCTATAAGACTTCTCCTATGCATCGAAAACACTTACACAAGACAAGATTCTTCTCTATGAAGTATAAAACCCTAAGCAATGACTCCTTAGATAAAATTGTGGATAAACATATAAATAAGCATGAATGAATGATTCTCTCTATTCAAAATGAGGTGAAATATGTGTGTATATACCTTGATCTAACCCTATATCTTATATAATTTTAGTCAATGAAGTTGGCTTGGTTGACCTAGTTAATTAAGAAAATAGAGTAGTTAGATCCTAGACTAATTCAATTGGGCTAACATAGTCCTATAATGTACTCAATTCTAAAAAGTAAGTTAACTAGATTGACTGCATTTAGATAGGATATAAAAGGGCTTTTGTCTTAGATAGGGGATATTTTACGGTAGTGAATTTTTTGGATAATACTATAAGGGATGTGTCAAGGCTTAAGAAAACTTACAGGAGGGGTTTGTATTAGTTTTAAGTGGTAGTATAGGGAATAATCAACTTAGAAAGAACCAAACAATTACCAACCCCTTTCCTAATGTACCATTTAAGGCGTGCACTCTAAGAGGTTGACGGTTGACAAGTTCTTACAATATTAAAAACATAAAAATTTGATAAAGTTTAAAAATATTATGTGTATATAGAAAGCATCAATGGATGAATTTTACTCCAACCAAATAACCTTTTATATCCCTGCACAAACCTGTAATTTGATGATAGTGGGTCCTACCCTTCAATGAAGTTACTAAATGTGTATAATTGATAAAGCATAGAATGTCCATGTAGGTAGAATAAATCAACATGTATCTCCCTGTTAAAATGCATTATCTATTGGTATAACATTCCTAAAGAGTGTTGAGGTATATGCAAATTATCATAGAACTAATAATACATTATAAGTCTTATTTATATAATTTCCATTGCAAATTTAAACATTTCTAAGTAGATAAATTATCTCATAGACTTGTAATCTCACCAATCCTAAGTGTATATTACTTTAGGTATCTACAATTTAATTATTCCCCGATGTTAATTCTAAAATAATGGTATATATGTACAATATATGAAATTTGTCTCTAATCCAAGGAAAAACCCAATAATATAATCCAA
Source organism: Torreya grandis (assembly GCA_037957365.1). Taxonomy (NCBI): domain Eukaryota; kingdom Viridiplantae; phylum Streptophyta; class Pinopsida; order Cupressales; family Taxaceae; genus Torreya; species Torreya grandis. The sequence continues at coordinate 589,270 of JARHVA010002637.1, forward strand.
AGGTCAAGACCATATTTTATCAATAGATGGTTAAGTTCCTGATGGGTTCCAATACCCAAAAGTATTGAAATGATAACAATAATTTAATATTTATAATTAAGTATTATATTACAAACATAATTCAAATTATTATCATAGTTTTAACATTCCCTATCTAGGTTTCCTTCATCGCATGTCAGGACAAAAATTCAATTATGTGATTATACATATAGGATACAATTTCAAAGGGTTATCTTCAAACAAATGTTCCTATTAGAACATTAAATCCCACAATTATTGTATGATTAATCTTAAATATCCAAACATGTTTTAAAGTAGTCTATTTAACTCTAATTTATGGATATGGACCACATAATGATATATATGGTTAATAATATATAAATGAATAAACAAAAGGGTTATAAACAAATCTACAGTAGGCCAATTAATTTTAAAACATAGATAAACAATATAATGAATTAGATATTGAGATATGCTAAAAAAAAGTACAACTATTCTATATATTGTGATTATAATGAAAATAAGGTACTTACTAGTTTTAATGTTAATATAGGTTTGGATCTAGTACATGTGGAAAATATATTGGAAGATGAATCTAGAAGAGGCAACAAATAATGGATTAAGTGCTTTGTAGCCATGGACACCTACATCAGTCTGTGATAGTTGTGTTGACATAATATCTAGATCAGACATAGGTATCTAGTATAAAATACCTACTAAAACTAAATGGAAATACTTGGATTCTTTTGTGTTTTATGTCACCTTTACTCTAGTGCATTTAGATCTGGGTCATGAAATATCACTCCTTACTAAATAACCAAACCCTATTTCTTCATCTTCATAATTTTTATAGTAAAAATGAGTTAATGGGCACATAGTGTCGATCTTACCTAAAGACCCCTGTATCAATGAGTGCTTCCTACATATCTTGTACTCCAAACAGGACCTCAAAAAATGTAGTTATCCCCTATTTATTAGTTTTTGTGTGCATAAAGATGTGATATGTGAAAAGTAATTACAATAGAGGCATATATTGTAACATATAAAATCGATCACTTGGACTACTTCTTTAGTAAATTAGACACATAAATGTTTTATTCCTATAATTGATATGAATATACAATAAAATTGGAAACCTTTGTTCACTTGAATGCTATTTTATATCACTATTATGTCTTTTCTAAGTAGGTGTTAGGTTAGGAACCAATGAGGGTTGATCTTATATTTATAGTAATACTACTAGATAAAATATCACATTAAAGAACTTATGATAACCATATGAATATGTTTCATTTTCAAATTAGATGACTTTAGGGAACTAGAAACTTGTGTTAAACTAGGAAACTTGTGTCAATATAGGAATCCAACTTGGAGATGAATGTCTAGAGAGAAGAAAAATAAGTACACATCTGAAACTTGTAAATATGGATGATAAATAGGTTAATAGAATTCTCTAAAATATAAAATGTTTACATAATTAGAATGATACTAGTCATATTAGGATATGAGAAATGATCCTAGAGAGATAATAGATGCAAGACTTGAAAAAGTTTAAAATGTCTATAATTGAGAGGAACAATCAAGGTATGAGTTCTCTAGGATCACAAGACTAAGGTGATATATAATTCATAAATATCATCTACAATGTAATGCTATTCTTTTCCATTTAAAGTTGAGATCTCATTTTGTCATTCATGTAATGATTATAGATAAATAAAATAAAGGCCAATCCCATACCATTTATGTAAAGTATTATGTCAAAGTAGTAGTACAGATATTATTCATACATTAAGAAGCAATATCCATAACAACAAGCATGTGAGATTATGGGATTTACCTAATATAGGGTTTTATTTAGGCATAATAAATAGAAAGAGGTGTTATTTACCTTGTAATTGAAAATATTTTCAAGAAGTGAGATTATGTTTGAAGTGTATTCATTTTCAATTATAAGTATCTTTGACAAGTGTTCCCTTTAGGTTTTTCTAAGGTTGAATTCCATAATTTATGCTACTTATCAAATTATTATGTATACCATAACTTATAAGGTGAAGTTAATGATATCCATTGAAAAATAATTGTTTGTTACTAATAAAACTTACACAACCCCCTATCCTCCTCCTCTCCCCTCCCTCACTTCCCTTCCTCTTGCACCTATTTATCTCCATATGTGCCGTCCCTTCCCCCCAACACCTGTTATATGAAAACATGATAAAAACCTTGAGATATGTATTTTTCCTATTAATAATTATTTTAGTTATAGTTAAGGTATTGAATGAATCAAATAATGAAACATATGTTAGGACAAATATATATTTCTAAAATATCAAAATATCCTCAAATAAATAGAGAAGGAATAAATGTAAAAAATCAATTAAACTTGAAAAAATAAAAAATAAATCATACAAACCATAAGACAAAGATTTACGTGGTTGATCAACTTGTCTATGTCCATGGATAAATTATTCACCTATTAATTTTAGAAGCACTTGGAGAATAAAAACATAACAACAACCTATCACACACTCATATCCTATATCACACAAACTCATTATTTTTAATACACAAGCTTTCAACAAGATTACAACAGCTTAATGCCTAACTTCTCAAAGATTAAAAGTTTTCCTACAAACACTAAAAAGAATTCAGTACAAGGATTCATATACAAAGGAATGAAATAAATAACATATATAGATTTACAGAGGAGACCGAAAGAGGGAAGGAAAATTGGGAGAGATAAAATGTGGCACCACATTTTCATGCGGGACAAAATACACTATTAGGCATACTTGACTCTATGTGCAAGAGTCAAAAGTGTTTGACATCTTCATTATTCCCTTTGACTTATTTCATGTGCTTCCAATTTTTACACCCCACTTATCAGGGGCCTTCAATCTAGAATAGTAATTTTTTCCCCACTATCCCATGTATACACACATGCATCCAAAATATTTCATCCACATTTTGACTTATCCCTCTTTCTTTAATCATGATTTAAACTAAGGGTGCCATCCTAACTATTAATTATCTCATTATTACCAAAGTAAAATGAGGATGTGTATTACCAAAGACTAAAAACATGTCTCTTAGTGAATTACTACACCCCACTCCGTCAAATACACTATATAACATAAGAGATACTCTTTTGAACCATGCCACCTCACCAATAGGACACATCACCTTCTTGCATCATTAAATACATGACATACCACCTCTCCTACATAGTCATTGCTAACTCACCACTACCACCTCATCACACAAATAGTGACTTGTGAATATTGAATTCACAATTAATAATTCTCCCACTTGAATTCAATATTCACAACTTCTTATTGTTGTATCAACTAAATAAATTTATCATTCCAATCTTCTTCATGCACAAAAACCAACTAAAGTTAGACATAATTTAAACTTAACTTTTGTAACCACATTTGTCATCATGTCTATAGGATTCTCACTTATATCTATATTCTCTATATTTAGTTGCTTCTCCTCTAATACTGATCAAATGTTGTGATACCTCAACTAAATATGTTTATTGTTGTAGTTAAATGTTGATTTCTTCAGTAAATTAATAACACTCCAACTATCACTAAAAAGTGTACCTTTCCTTGTTGGTGTCTCAAACAATTCCATCATCCTCTATATCCATATCACCTCCTTGTTTCCTTATATAATATAAACATACTTATATTCTATGGTATAAAACTCCACTGCTCTCTATAAACATGATATACAGCTAACTGTTATACCACCCATAGTAAAATCAAACCTGGTAGTGCTTCTCTTACCATCCAAATCACCTGCCATATCAGAATAAACATACCCTTGAAGAGTAACATTTGATCCAACATATCTCAACATTTCATCTATGGTCCCTCTTAAGTAATCAAGAATCTATGTTACTTCCTTCTTGTGTTCCTTTCCTAGATTATTCATGAGTATACTTAGCACTCCCACTTCATGTGCAATATCTCACCTTGTACACACCATTACATACATAAAAATACCAACTCTTGATGAGTAAGGTATCTTAGACATGTGATTCCTCTCTTCTTCTATCTTGAGACATTGTTCCTTTATTAACTTGAAGTGGCTTACCAAAGGTGTTCCAATTGGTTTTGCATTCATGCTAAACCTATCCAAAACATTCTTGATGTACTCTCTCTATGATAATGTCAACCTCTAATTCTTTCTATCTCCTTTTATTCTCATCCCAAGGATATGTTTATCATCACCTAGATCCTTTATATCAAATTAATCACCCAACTATCTCTTGAGTACATTAATATCATGTATGTTAGAACCTACCACCAACATGTCATCCACATGAAAAAATATGATAATAGAGCTACCATTTTTAAATTTATTAAAATACACAATATTTTTAGAATGACATCTAGAATAGCCTTGTTCAATCATAGAACTTATAAAATTAATATGACATTGCCTTGGACCTTGCTTAAGGCCATACAAGATATTCATCAATTTGCACAAAAACTTCTTCTTACCACTAACTTGAAAACCTTGTGTCTATTCCATATATATCTACCCTAAATCTCTATGAAGGAAATAATTATTCACAATAAATATTCTAAATTCATGTATTCAATTACAACTATACTCAAAAGACTTTTAATATAAGGCATTTTAACTATAGAAAAAAATATTTCATCAAAATATATACCTTTTTTCTATGCAAACCCTTTAACCACCAATATGGCTTGTATTTATTTATATGTCCATCTTCCTCCTTCTTCTTTTATACCCACTTGTTCTAAAATGTCTTCTTTCCCTTTGGAATCTTCACCAAAACACGTCCTATGCATCATGAGAGAATAGTACTCATCATCTATTTATTTCTCCCACTTCTCATTGGCATCAACCTGCACTACTTCTTCAAAGCTCTCTATGTCACCACCATAAGTAAGTTACAAAAAATTAAAAGAAGGATAAAGAATTTTAGGTAGTCTACTTACTCTAGTAGGTCTTCTCACAATAGAGATTTGGGATTTTGATTATTGTTGTGCATTCTATAATGGATCCTTTGGGACATGCTCATTTTTTATGTGCTTCAACACTTTGCATTTGTTTTTAGCACCCTCATTATTTCCCAACAACTATTCCCTATACATGAATTTCACATTGAAGATGGAATGTCTACTCTTAATTATTTTATTATCTTGCTCATTCCATAAACAAAATCCAAAATCACTAGTACCATAACCAATGAAAGTATATTTCTAATATTATGCCTCTAATTTGGACATATTCATTTTTTCAACATTATTAAAAGATTCACAACCAAAAAGTTTCAAAAAGGAATAGTCTAACTTCTTACCACTCCATGCCTCTTCTAGTATGGCACCATCTAAGCCACTCAAAGGTTCTCTTTTTATTAGGTACATGGATGTATCAAAATTACCCACCCAGAACTACAATGGAAACCCTCATACAACCTTATGCTCATATCATGTTTCATGATGGTTATGTACATCCTCTCTGGCACACCATTTTGATGTGGTTTTAATGGAACCATATTCTACATACAAATTCTATTTAGTGAGTAGTAGTTATCAAACTCTTTATTGAAATATTCTTCACCATTATCTGACCTGAGTCACTCAAGCTTCAAACTAGTTTCATTTTTAATAGAATCTCTCCATATCATAAATTTATCAAACACATCATATCTTTGTCTAATGCATTAAACCAAAATCTTTTTTATTACATCATTAATGAAAGTAACATAATACCTTCAACCACTAAGTGAAGATACTTGAGTGGGTCCACATATATCTATATGCACAAGCTCTAACTTTCTCTATTTCTTTGTTGGTCCAAATCTTAGAAACCACAAAGAAAAAAAAAATTCCCTTACACATAGTGATCATAAAATTCCAAATCAATTTCTTTTAGACTTGATAATTTTACCTTTGAGTGAATAATATACATTCCCTTTTCAGTCATGTGGTCAAGTCTATAATGTCACAAAACTATATTTATACCTAAAGTATGTATATCACAATATGTATTAGTACAAATAGTCAATAAATATATATTACCAACCTTATTACCTCTTGAAACCACTAGAGCACCCTTGGTAACCTTCCATGATTCACTAGTAAAAGTTACTACACAACCATCACTTCCCAACTACCCTATAAAAATAAAATTTCTCTTCAAAATTGAGACATGCTTAACATCATTAAGCACCAAAGTGTTTCCATTTTATAATTTCACATTAACTCTAGATTTTTAAATAATGTTACAAGGTACACCATCAACAATATAAACATGTCCAAATTTTCCTTGAAAATAATTTTTAAAATAATGTTAATTAGGAGTGGCATGAAAATAAGATCCTAAATCTAAAACCCAACATTTATTAATATTGTTCAAGTAAATAATTAGTGCATCTTGTAACACCTCACCTACTACCTTTGCCTCTTTGTTACCTTATTGTTGGTCCTTGGCTTGTTTTACATGAAGAACCCAATAATCTTTCTTACTATTTCCTGGCTTTCCACAATGAAAAAATTCCATCTTGTTTCTTGATTTTTATCTTGATCTCCTCCTTGATTTCCCATCGGTTCATCTTCCTGTATTCTTTTGTCTTCCTTTAGTATCTATAGACAATGCAATTCTTGATGTTGATGTTTCACCATTGGTACCCCTTTGTATTTCCTTAATTAAGATCACACCCACCACATCTTCAAACATGAGTTTGGCATTATTTGAGACATAGTTTCTCACCACTATGACCAATTTATTCAATCTTTTAGGCAAAGAACATAGAATAAGAAGAGCCCTGACTTCATCATCAAAGTCAATATTAACAAAATTTAACTATCATGTAACCGTGTTAAATTCATTTAAGTGATTTTCCACTAAGCCATTTTCATCTACTTTAATATAAATAATTTCTTCATTAATAATATTATTTTAGAGGAAAAGGATTTTTCAAACAAATTCCCTAGTGTGCTCATAAGAATTTTTGTAGTCTTTTCTTTGGATATGTTGAATGTAACTTTAGGTGTCTAGCATAACCATATGGTTCTAAGTGATTTTATATTTAGAAACTCCCAATCCTCATGTGTAATTACTATTGGATTCTTGGCTACAGCTCCTAATGCTAAGTAGAGGTTCTTCTGAAATAGGTAGTCTTCCATATACATATTCTATAAACAAAAATTTTATAAATTAAATTTATCCACCCTTTATTTGTTATCATCTTCCATAGCTCCCACTCAAGTTAAAATCCTTAGCTTCCTATAACTTAGTCCTTAAAAACAACAACCTTGATCTGATAACACTTATTAGGATTAATATACATGCATAAAATATCCTCAAATTTGCAGAGAGGGAAGAAATGTAAAGTAAAAACTAAACATGAATAAATTAAAAATAAAAGATGAAAATCAAAAGATAAAGATTTATGTGGTTTACTAGCTTGGCTATGTGAAAAGTGAAATTGGTTAGCTATTAATTGCAACAAAACATGGGAGAAAAAACCCATGACAACAACCTATCACTCACTGCTCTCTTATCTCTCAAAACTCCTTGTCTTCAATGCACATAATCTTTCAACAAACTAACTCCTAGCTACTAAAATCTTACAATATTTCCTACAAAGAATAAAAATTATTCAACACTTCTCATCCAATAAATAGATTTATATACAAAGCATTGACATACTTTACATATATAAAATTACAAACGAGAAGGAAATAGAGAGGGAAAATAGGGAGAGAGAAAATATGGCATCACATTTCTATGTGGGCTAAAAAATAATACTATTAGGCATGGGCAATCATCAAAAGTGTCCAGCATATTCATGATGCCCCTTGACTTCCTCCATGTGCTTCCAAATGCTACACCCCACTTTAGAGGGGCCTCCAATGTAGAATAGTAACTCATTCCCCACTATCCTATATGCACACATATGCATTTAAAATATTCCATCCATATTTTGATTTCTCCCTTTTTCCATAATCATGATTCAAACCAAGGGTGGCACCAAAACTATTACTTGTCTCATTCACACCAAAATAAAACAAGCATGTTCATTACAAAAGATAAAAGACTTGTCTCTTAGTGGAGTACTATGACCCACTCCATCACATGTAATAGATCACATGAGATATCCTCTTGTGGGCCATGCCACATCACAAATAAGGCACATCACCTTTTTGCATCATTATCTGTATCACCTACCACATCTCCTACATATTCATTTCTAACTCACCATTACCATATCATCACATGAATAATGATGTGAATAGTAACTATGAATACTAGTTCACGAATACTAACTTATGAATAGTGACTTCATAATTAACAATATACACATGAAATTAATATTTTAAGGTTATAAAACATTGGAGAATACAATTCACAATATTAGATAACTAAAAATAATGAGTATTTATAATACATCTATTATATCTTTAATATTATCATTTTAGAATGTTAATAATAATAAATATCATTACACATTAATATGTTAGGTTTTAGTGCCCAAATATAAACTAAGAAATTTGTGCCTTGCTCTCAAAAAGAAATTATCTGAGGGTCTAATCATTTCTCATTTGAAGAATCCACAAAATGCTCACCTAAAACAAAACCCACTTCCACAACTATGTTGTGCAAACCCTGCAAAACTTGGCATCAACTAATGCTTAATGTTTTCATGTTTTTAGTCATATTAATAGGGTATATGGCATAATCAATCTAGAAATATTCAAAAATGACAAAGTATTTAAAGATACAATGTCTAGCATTTATGTTGTATAGGACAAGGTCTCACAGATTTTAGGTAAGAAAATAATGTCATGTTGTAACTACAATTTTTAATTTCCAAATTGTACTCCAAGTTGCATTGCCCAAATTTTTTTTAAAAGTCCCATGATAAATTTTTATGACAAGCCCATGTGAAGGTAAAAGGTCAATATACAAATTGAATTTTCAAAAAGTGTTGGCTTAGCTAAGTTGGATTTTTAGTGGGGACACAGTGCCAAAATGTAGACTTTAATTTTCTAATTAAGGCATATAAAAGTATGCCAAAGTTTTTGAAGCCTACGTAGAAGTTTTCGCAGAGATTTGAATACTCTAAAGTAAGTTTGAATGTGCAATATGAAAAAATCATGCAAATTTCTGAAGCCTATTACACATGTTGACTAAGAAAACTCGCAAAAATGTCTTCAAATCACATGTTAATGTCTTAAGTTGATGTGTATATGATGTGGAGGTCCACAATGAAAGGTAAGTGGGAATTTATGAATAAAAAGGTAAGAGTGGAGATGCAATGGGGAAGTACAATATTGATTTGCAACATTTTTCATTGAAAATTGTAATGAGTAGTATGAACCCTAAAACCCATAGGTCAATGCAAGTGTGGATGTCAATAGACATTATGAAGAACTACAAATCCAATATAGAACTTTGCATTTGTAATTTAAAAATTGAAAAGAGATCCCTAAAGCCTAATTTATGTTTTAACAAATGAAGTCAATGGAGATTCCAAGTAGGAAAGTAACATGATAATACAAGTTTGTTTTGTAAACTATAATATCAAGTAAGAATTATGTGACTACTAAAGGTATTTGAAGCCCATGCTGATGTTTAAATCCCATTGGAAGTCTACAATAAAGTGGTAAAAATTTCAAAGGGGAGTAGAACATAGATGTTTAAAGTTAAAGGTGAATACTGGAGGTCTTGGGTCGAATTCAAGGTGAAAGACTCAAATCCATAGTGAAGATCCCAATGAATAATGCAATTCCAAAGTGCAACTTTGAAATTGTAAATTTTAAATATTCAAATCAAACCCCAAATCCCATGTCATATGGAAAGACAAAATCCTAGTGGAAGTTTTAGGTGAAAATTTAAAGCCAAAACACAACTTTGCATTTGCAATTTGTAAATTACAAAGAGAGATATAAAGTCCATAATTTATACACCAAGTACAGAAGTACATGATAAGTTTGAATCCATACCAAAGAAAAAGGCCACATGTCTTCCAAAGACAAGTGGGTTCCTTTTCAATAAGAAGACATCTTTAGAACTACCAATTGGAGTTCTCATGAAGGAGCCTCTCAATAACTATCTCATGGTCTATTTTCAAGGTCAGCATGGCATTAATGAGTAACTCAAAAGGTCAAGGGAATGAAAGTTACTTGTCACCAAAAGCAAAGATGGAGGATCGACCCACTGGAAATGTTGTTACTATTGTTTCTAATAGAGTTGATTCTAAATAGATGTGAACTAAGGAATGCCATTGGTGTAGAGGTTAAATATGTTGATGGATTTAAAATAAGATAATTTGATACAATCACCTTTTATTGATGATATGTTATCCACATGAACTTAATTTTTTTCAAGAGAAGGAATCCCTAGGTTTCCCTTTGAGGGACCTATTAATAATAGTGTGTACACACAATTATGGTCAAGATAGAGCAAAGATTATTTTATTTCTTATTGAGAATTCTTCTGTTGAAACTTTGTAATGGAATTTTTGGAGGGGATAATAATCTATTGTCCTTGAAATCATATGTTTTGGATTTAATTTTACATAACAATAATGTAGTTTGTCAAATAGTGTTTGAAAATGGTCTTATGATCTCTCTAATTATTGCCCACTATAAGTTGAGATAGAAGGAATGCTAAAATTGAAATATGTGGCAACAATACTTCTAGTTCTACATCATATGCTATAGGCCAAGCTAGAATCATATTTTAATGCTTTAGCTTCTAATCAATCAAAGATAAGTGAAAGTTTTGAAACAAAAGGCAAGAAAACATTTTAAGAGGAGATAAAACATCAAAATGTAATTTTAAATTTACAATTTTCAAATATGCAATAGACATTCAAAATCCTACCAACTTACAAATGTGCTAGAGAGTTCTCTAAATCTGTAAAGTTCAAAAGTTGTGATGGGGTTTGAAATCCTGCTAGAAAAAAAAAGTGTAAAATTGTAGTTTAAGCCTAAAAACCCACCAAGATAAAATGAAGGGAAAAAGGTGCATGTGTTATTATTAAAGTTTAGCATTAACCTCCTAATCAAAATGAAAAAAAAAAAAGAGCTATGTATTATATACCAATATTTGACGAAATAAAAAAGTTGTCTTGAATGAAGATAATCACTACAAGTTTTTTGAGGAAAATGAGACATTAGAAGCATATTTTGATTCAAATGGCGATGGATCCCACACTATCTCCATTATATCTGGAGTATTCATAAAAGAATACATGTCTATCTGATGCTATCATGACAAAGCTAAAGGTATTATTTGGCTTGCATAAGGAGGGAATCCGTCATGGATACCCTATGTGGTAAAATGATTAGTTGGAGAGAAATATAAAATGGTTACATAAGAAGACAAAGTTTGTTTTGCACCAAAAATGAATACTCTCCCTAAATCTCAATTGCATCAAGATTTCATTTCCATCAAGATTGAACCTATATAATTGTCAATAATATTGCATCAAGATTGCACCTATATAATAATTAACAAACTCTGAGAGCATAATATATATGTCTCCCCTATTTTAGAGTAAATCCACCATGCTTGTCACCATTGTTAATGATTATGAAAATTAATCTATGTAGATTTATATTCATGTTAATAGAAACTACATGTTATTTATGTTTTTTCTTGTCAATGAAATGCAATGGAACATTATTCATGCACTATTGATTGGGTGTTTGGTTTTAGTGTTTCTTAATGGTAGTCATTCTAGGCATGAATCTTGATTATAAATTTCTTTTTGCATTATGATTTTGGAGTGTTTTGTTGATAGTATTTAAGGACACCATAGAATTATGGAGTTGACATGATAAATTACTTGCATTTTCACTTGTAGTGTAGGTTTTGGATGTCTCCACAGTCATTTTAATGTTTGCATTAGATTGACGTCAATGAATGCATATTATTACTAATAGTTTCCTTAGACTTTTTACTTAGTCTTATACATTTTGTAATAAATGATATCATGTATGTTGAATTACTTCCATATGTTGAAATCCACCACCACTCTTTTATATATACCTAACTCTTCCTACATACACTACCCCTACAATTAATACATAATATTAAATATTATGACTATTATTTGCTCATATATGCATATGGTTTGTATATCTAAAATGTGTATGTTATTCTTCTTTGAAAACTAGAATTTCAATCTTCCATTTGGCCCCTAGTTGTCCAAATTTTCTTTAAAAATGAATATTACAATCACCTTTCCATCTATCTTTAGTACCTTGTGTTTGATTCAAGAAGAATTTACATAGTCTATGTGACAACTCTTCCTAGGTGGACTATGCATGTTTGGTCATGCTTTGCTCAAATTTGTATTTGTACCAATAACCCCCTTGAGATTTAACTATAGTATCAATCTTAATGAGTAAGCTACCCCATATGTCCTCTCACCTTGGTTCACATAGATCTATAAGTAGCAGGGGACTAACAATACCCTTTATCGATGTCTTCTAGTCATTGTCTACATTCAGTCCATCTAGATATTAAACCCTTCCCTAGATATAATGACATAATTTAGGTTTATCTTCTATGTTTGTCATCTTCTCATGTGTGCAAAACTGAATTCTAGAGGTGGACAATTGGGAACCAATAATAATAAATTCACATAATATAGGAATAATAAAGATAAATATAAAAAATGAAGCTTATTTAATGTTGGTTAAAGTATTTTTACAGTAAATTTAAAAGGGTATATACTTTTTTTTCCAATTTACTAGTGCAACATGATTCCTATTAATTAATCAAATTTACTTTTATAGTTCTCTATCATGTGTGTTAGTGGTTATTGTGGTTACTTTTTTAAAAATATGATTAATCAACATGATAAGATATGGTGATGAGAAGATTTCAGTGAGTCTAATGGAAAATAAGTGTAGGATTTAAAAGTTTGTAGAATAGAAGGCTTGACTACATAAACACTTGTCAAGTTTTTTACCTAGGTAGGTGACTTTAACATTGTAAATAGTGAATACCTAAGTTGAGTGGAATCTATTGCCACTATGATTAAAATGGCCTTTATGATGCATACATTATGTGACTTCTAGACTAAAATTTAAAATCTTTCTCTAGGTCTTCAAAATAACTATAATAGGGTTAACTGTAATTATATTCTTCTAAACCATTTGATTTAGGAACTTATTTTATATTCATTTCTAATAGGATTTGTAGATTCAAAGGTAATGAAAATGGAGATCATACTCATAAAATCGGTATGTTTGTGCCTTTTCTAAATATTTTTTTTCATGATGTGAGACCATAGACTAAGTTATTTTCAAGGAGTTTAAAATATTATACATTCGAATAGTTTTATGCCTTACCATGCATATTTATGCATTATTTTATAGCCTTAGTTGATAATTTCTTAGGCCATTTGTGAATCAACATTAATATGAAAGTCATATTTATATAATTATCTCATATAAATTAAATATCAAATTAGATAATTAGTGAATATATGTTATGATAAAGAATATGTTTACCAATATTATTTATCAACCATTAGATAATTAGATTTATAACAAATAGACAAGTAGTTTATTTTCAGTTGCTAATGAAAATGTTGTCTTCAACACTTATTACTATTTTGAAAAAATTTATCATATTGTTAAACACATTGAAGTAAAGCTTTAAGATAATAATGGACTTAAATATGAGTCAAATTCTCCAAATTCAAATTGTGTAATGTTTTCAAATAGGAAAAATTGTAAGTGTAGAGGTATTGAGAATGGATTTCTTGATGTTAAGAGTATTATTAATGTTATATAAGAAATAGATAAAAATATTATATTGCCTAACCAAAAGGAGAGTAGGAAAATCACTAAGCTTTCATTCTATCTGATGACAATGAAATTTTAAATCATAGCTAAACCATTGTAATTTATTTACAAGATATTTAGAAATGCCACATCAGCACTATACTAATGAGAAATATATGACCACATAAAATAATATGATGTACACACATAAATATGATCTCATAGCCACTTTTAAAAATATAAATATCCACATTTATATCCCAACATATAAATATTATTAGAAAAATGTAAGTTAGTGTTCACATTAGTAGGTGACAAATACTATTAAATAAGTTAATTAGAGTTATAATAATATCACATATGTGATTGGTGTTATAATAAAGATTCTCAAATATTATATTTAACACTTAATTAAATGTATAAGTTTTGTTGATTGAGACCCCAATTTAGTCTTTGATCTATATGTGTACCTTCTTCTCTAGAAAAATGAATATGCATTTCCATATTTGATTTAAGGTAGGTGAAAACTCTCTAACTAGTTCCAATTTTTATTGTATTAATAACTTTGGAGTGAAACCAACATCCAAAGGTCATATCATTTGATAGATCATTTTTTCATTTATACAGACTATAGAAGTGGTGTAAACCATTTGCTTTCATAACATCAATTTTGTGAGTATAAGTTTATTGATTATATATGTATATATGTATGCACATGTTATCACTTGTGCATACATAAACAAATATGGTATTTTGGATCAAGATTTACTAAGTTATATGATGTAAGGGTTTATATAATTCGTATATACAAGGTCTTCAAGGATTTTATTTTCATTCAACCTTCTTTGAATCATCAATCTGAATTAATATGTAATGTGGGTGTTCATGGCTCAGCCAATTACCAATATTCAAGTCGTAATGATCTCAACCCCTAAACAACTTTGTCCCTTTTACATTCAAGTTCCTATAGTACACATTGCATTAGATCAAATTATAATATAAATAAGAATGATTAATTTACCCTATGAGATGGTCCTGAGCTACCTCTTAATTACATAAAAACCTTTGGATACATTACCATTAGTTTTCCATACAACTACAACCATGTCACCAAATTCACCAGCATATAGATCTAAGTGAAATATCCACCTCCATATGTAGTCACCTAAATCTATATAGGCACATTAACTTTGATTATATGTTTATCATATATTTAATTATTTGAAGGCTTATACAATTGGGAAATCCCTTATATTCCTCTCACGTGAAATAAAAATGTGATGTTCCCTTTCATTGCAAGGCTGACATACTCTATAGTTTTGCCTAGTAACTTGAATGAATTATTCTTCATATTGGTTTCCAGTTTGGTTTATTGTGTAGGTGGCTGGTGTCGATGTAGATCAATGCATAGAATTGGGCACATCAATTTCCTATTCCTAATGTCAATGATATAGACAAAAAATGACAATTGTAACAAAGTTTATCCAATAGAAATTGATAGAAACCTTTCTTATTTATGAGGATTCAACAAAATTTATGAGGACTCAACAAAATAATGTAGATGTTTTTTGATTTTTTATCTTCCTTATAATTTAGATCAATAGTCCATATAGTATAGAGAAGATTCTATGAAAGACACACAATAATATTTTTTATAAAAAGAACATATCTTTGAAATGTCATATATTTTATAAGCACATGCATTATTGGATTTAAAATACCTTTCAAGTCACATTATTTGTGTCTTTATTATTGGTCATATGAGTGGGTATGGATTCATAATGCCTATCATGTCCTTAAAAGACCAAAAATTAGCTACAAAATAATCAATGGATTCTGTAATATTTTAGCAAGTTTGAGCACCTCATCTTGTTCAGCTATAAATCCCATCCTGAAGCATGATGATGTTATCTAGGGAAGATGGTATTTGACTTCATGAATAGATAAATAAAATATGGGCTTGATTTTGGTGAATATGTAAGGAGGGATAAGTTTTTCATGGCCATGTATGTATTATTGGGATAACATAGTCATAATTGATAAGTGTTGTATACAATCCTATCCAATAAACACATATCATAAAATATTAAATAGGTTTACTAAAAAAACAATAAAATATTAAAAACATTTCTAAACTGAATAAAATTTAAAGGATACAATGTGTACTTAGAATGGTAAATTATGTTAAGAAGACCAGGAAGATCACAGGACCAAGAAAGAAACACCTTAGAGAAATTCTGTAGTAGTTGGTAACCTATGGTGTGGAAGAAGTGGGGTACTCGGTTGAACAAGTATCAAAATATTGAGGAATTAAATACATATATTATCTTTACATCCCATTGTAAAGTTATCCGTACATTAACACTAATGTAATTTCTATTTGTCTATCTTACATCCTTGTCCTATATAAAAGTAAAAACAAAATATTGCTCTATGTTAGTCCTTTATAGCCACAAGTAAAGAATAGATTGAAAGATTTAAAACTCAAAATATTTGGCAATAAATTGAGTTTCAATAAAATACTTGCTAGAGCTTCTTCCACTGAGTTGTTCTAAATACAACTATAAATTAGTGTTTAAACTCTTAAAAATTTCCATACTCTCATCTTGCATCCCTTTTTTAGCATCTATTTAAACATTTCCTACACCTCTTTCCCTATCCCCATCATAAGGAAAATGAAATCATAATTTCAATCAAATGCTCATTTTATTGGCAATGGAGGATCCCCCAAATCTCATGAAATGAAAAAAAATAGCCATTACAGAAACCAACTAAAAATAAAGACACCAAACATTATAACAAAGCATCGTTGACCCCCAATTCATGCTTCATGCACCAACATAAATGGAAACCTCTCCTTTTTAAAACATAGCTATGAATATTGTACTACTAGTTGTTTAACCTCTTCACACGAGGTGTAAAATATTTAGCAGCACTTAAAATTAGACTTCATGATTTCAAGACTGATATCCATTAAATTTAGTGTTTAGTGATTAAATGTTGAACAAATATATATATATATATATATATATATATATATATATATATATTATGTAGTATTACTATTTATTTATTCTATATATATGTATATATATATATATATGTATATGTATATATATATATATATATATATATATGTATATATATATATATATATGTATATATATGTATGTATATATGTATATATGTATATATATATATATATATATATATATATATATATATATATATATATATATATATATGTATATATGTATATATATGTATATATATGTATATGTATGTATGTATATATATGTATGTATGTATGTATGTATGTATGTATGTATGTATATATATATATATATATATATATATATATATATATATTATCATAAAATTTTCTATGATGTTAATGTTTAATATTTTTTAACCCAAGGACAAATGAATATATGGTTGACTCACAAGTTTATTAATAATGATTTGACTTCCTTCCAATTTAATCATCAAACTATCTTAAGGTGATTAAAATAAAGTGAATATGATTATTTATTGTTAGTGCATGTTGAAGTAATAAAGACATCAAAATTTTGGGAAAATAATATTTCACAAATGTGTATAAGTAGGCATAATCTCTTCACTAAAACATGAGAGAAAATAAAAATGACTTAGTTTATGGCCTCATTAAAAAAAATGGCCAAAGTGCAATAAATGTGTGGGATCTTGAGTAATTTTGACCTTAAAAATAACAAGATTATCTATTATTATTAGAGAAACAAATGACATACATTAATGTTACATTGGCCTTTCTATATGTCTATATTTTTTAATGTTATGGTGGATATCATTTGTGCTTTAATTATACCAAATGATAGATGGATTAAAGCGGATTTAAACAAAATTTATTTCAAATTAAAAAAAAGGTTTATTGTTAGGATGCTATTTGAAGCTGCCTACAAATATATGATTGCAATACATGTCAAGCTTGGTAAGTCAATAGGTGGCGTATCAACAACTCAATAATTAGAAGTAACCTATTTATGTTGGGCCATTATATGATTTACAATTCCTCCATCTTTTCTTGCACCTTTAGGGCAACTTCTAGTTTAGTATCTACAACGATACAAAGTCATTATGTATATGGCATCGATGATGTGGTTTTTTTTTTTAATTATTATTATTATTATTATTATTATTATTATTATTATTATTATTATTATTATTATTATTATTATTATTATTATTATTATTATTATAATATAAATTGATTTATTATTTAGGGACTAAGATGTTTAGTAAGTTTGCATATGTTTATATTTCACTATATAATTTATAAGTCTTTGTGTTTTTGTTTTTGTTTTTATTATATTTTTTATTTTTATTTATAAATCCATTTGTAAGTATTTTTATAAAATTTAATTAAATATTACTTCTGATAGCATAGATATTTGGTTAATAGTGGGTATTTTGGAGATAATCATATTAATTAATTTCTCTTTAGTAGTGTCATATCAATGCCTTATGTCATGATGAATTTCATAGTATTGTGTTATCATTTGTGCATTCTTTGTTGAAGAAATAGAATAAAACCTATGAAATTAAATATAAATAAAACATGTATGATTTTTTTTTTGTAGTAATTTTTCTCTTTTATAAAATAATTACATTATCAACAAATCAAATGTTCATGAGTTAAAATTATAGGTCAAAAATATAAATAAATATAGTCCATGTGGTTCCTCTTCCCATGTGAATAGGAGGGGAGTTGTATTATGTATCCAAAGGTTAGTTTGTTTGTATGGTTTAGTTATACATGTTAGTTGGTTTTATTTAACTAGCTCTCGTAAGATTATTAAAAATCCTATAAATATAAAAAATTAGAACAAAAGAATATATTTTAATTATTAATCCTCTAATACATGGTGACATTAGCGGTATTAGATCTTGGTAAGAGGATTGAGGAAGACTGAAGAAATAGGTTTGAAAAAAATTGTAATAATCTTTGCATCTTATTTTGGAAGTAATTAATCTAATTTATTTATTATTATTTTCTCTATAGATAGAGAAAAATAGTATTATAGTTGGATTTAAATCACTCTACATGTTTTTCATTTTCATAGTGTTTTTTATTTGTTTGAATGAATGCTTTGGGATATAAATTTTAATTTTGATCTATTGAAAATTGAAGAAAGAATAAAATAGTAGATCAATACAACACTTAAGTCTACAAAGAGCCTCATGAAATCATGAGAAAAATAAAAGAGAGCACTATAGAATATTATATAAGATGTCAAAAAATTGAGTGGTGTATTTAAACTAGTTTTCTGAAATCATTGGTCCATCAACATGCATGTCGATAATATTCCACTAAAACACATACCTATACAATGCAATAAATGTCTGAAAAAGAGAAATAAATGTAGCACAATAGCACTAACATGAAGGATTTTATAGCTTTTCAACCCTAAAACTGTATGGCCTCCACAAAAATAATCAAAATACAACGCAAGTGAAATAATCTTGCAATGTGAATAAATTTTTTTTACTTTAGAATATTGTTTATAAAACCCATTAAAATATTGGGAGTATAAAATATTATACAAGTAGATTTAAATACTCATTGAATCTGATTTTTTGTTATAAATTTTACAAATACATAGAGCAAAGGGCAGGTCATAACTTATTAACCATTTAAGAGCATTTTGTTGGTCAAAAATTCATTTTTTAATAGATTTTATATAAAAATAATCAATGGAAAAATTGTAAAGGAAGAGTATTTCTAATTTTTTTAGGTGTAAGGGTGTGATTGATTTTTGACAAAATATCTCAATATTTTGTATATTGAATCTACTTACAAGGGTCAAGGCTGAACTCTGAGTAGCATTCATCTTATTGTTTTCTTTCTTTTTGTAAGTCATGGCCAAAATTATAAGTTTGATGTCTAAAAATGGTTGATTATAACCTAAAAAATACACAGAATGGATTAGGAACATTGATAACACCTCCATTTTTAATGATTTATGGTAAATCATAAAGAAAGAAACCACACCACCAATTAAATCTATAAAATTTGTTGAGTGTTAAAAATATGATAATCATGTGATCACATTATTAAAAGCATCTTATATGAAATAGGTTATCATTCATATAGAGGTAGTTAAACTTGGTAAGTGGATATCCTAGAAAGTGTTAAAGGATATATATGACAAACAACCTACCTATAATAAGATTGCTCTCTTAATGAAGTTACTTAATAATAATCTTAGTATTGACGAAGATGTATCTAAATATCTACCTCACATGAAAACATTAAAACAAGAATAATATAAAACCAATGAAAAATATATGATGGCATGTCTATTTCTATCACATTGTGTGGCCTTAATTATACATACACCAATTTTGTTGAAATGCTATAGCTTAGTGATAAGTTTAATGGTGTCACATTTGACTCTATTTGTGATTTATTAACTGAACATGAGTGACAATTTTAAAATAAGAACAATGTGCCTACTGAAGAGGCTCATTATAAAAAATAATAGGTCCCATGATAGAGATCATTCCCATGTATAGTGATTGTTTCAAATATATTCTTTGAAATACTTTCTGAGACACTCTCTGAGTCATTCTTAGAGACACTCTCCACACAATTATAGATAGTCTGCAAAACATTCTCATCAACACTCTCTAATATCTTTTAAATGCAAACATCACCAAGGGATTCTCCTCATTCCTATGGTTCTTCCAATGATTTAGCTTCTTCTATATGTCATCAACATAAGAAAGAGATAAGATGTTTCAAATATGGTGATATTATACATCTTGAAAATGTATTTCCTTAATGACCATTCTCTTGACATTAAAATAAATATGGATCAAACTATGTGGATCACTCTAGTGGTATATATTCTAGTTATTCTTACACTTCCTCTAATCAGTAGGCATCCTTTATGCCTAAGGTCTATGGTATTGATGGACCTGACAACTTATTCTAAGTGATTAGTGATTGACCCATCTTGTGTGAGTTACTAGGCTCAAGATCAAGATATATTTTAGTAACATTTTTTTATCTTGTGTTTTTTCTTTTCATTTTATTTATGTCTTTATATATCTGATATTCATAAAATGGTGAGATAGGATTATTTGATTTTGATTCTCTTGGTGCATAATTTCTTAGCATTCACTTGATAGGAGAAGAATATATAACATTGGTTTCTCTTTAGTCAATTATCAGTGAAAGTATGAGTTGATAGGCGTTGATAACACCTTCAGTGTTGAACAAAGGTTTTTAACATTTATTAGACATCAGGGACATGTGCCATAAACATTATGGGTTGGTCACCTTGATGGGCTTCTAGGTGGAGCCCTATATTGATTAATGTAGTTAGTTTGGATTTGATTGTATTATATTGTATTATGGTATAATTATCACATGGGATGAATATGCCTTGGCCAAATTCATCATCCTTTTATGCCACAACTCGTAGGGTGACCTTATGTATGGAGAAACATTAGTTTGGTTTGTATTAGGATATATAGTACCCCAATTTTAGTTACATTAGTGATCCAAAACATAGAATTTTTGGTTGATAAATATCTCAATAGAATACAAATAACACAATAACAATGAATTATCTGAGAAGAGATGTAGTATTACTAAAAATCACAATACAAATATATGCTTATCTCTGGGAAGAGATGTTTGTCTTCACATTTTGGGTTACCTATTCATTTATACACATTTTAAAAGCATTGGGAGGATTTGGAAGGTCACCAATATCGAGGGAGATTAAGTGGTTTGACTTCTAATATTTAAAACAATACAGAATTCAAGAAATTACTATTTTTAGAAACTTATAATTTTTAGATTGCACTACTAAAATTAAAATTTGAGGCACTTCCATTGGGTTTTAGAGGGTAAAAATTCATCTAACAAATCAACATGTCATTTCAATACATTCTCCTCATTCTTAGCTTTCCAACATTTTAAATGGTGCAACAATTGGAGCTACAGTGCAAAAGTTATGGCTCCCAGAAGTTCCATCATCAATTGGGGTGGAACTGTCACCTGAATTGTCACCTAAATTGGTGCCTGGATCATTCCTCCCTCCTTGAAAAGCAATGGTCCCCATTGTATCAATGATCCCCATCAGGTGTGGTAGTTGTTTCTTGATTTGATTCTCTTTGAGCCACTTACCTTGATGGCTAAGCTAGCCCCTTTTGACTACTCGATAAAGTAGAATAGAGCATCCTCTTGTTGTCTTCATCTAGGTATCCAAAATCTGATCCTCTTCTACTAGAAGAAAAACTCTATGGATCAAGCTCATCAATGTCTAGTTTTTCTAATACAATTGAAGTGTCCAATAGAGGTGGGTGATATGGTTTGAGGAGCTCCACATTGAATATTAGATGCAGACCAAGGTAGGCTGGTACGTTCAACTCAAAAGCATTTTATCAAACTCTTTTGGTGATGGTGTAGGGACCATATTGAAAAGTCTGAATCTTTCTATGTGGGCCTTCAAGTCATTCCTTTTGAAGTCGCAACTAAACCTTGTCACCCACAATAAAATGGTGTGCAATCCTATGTTTATCATGGCGTTGCTTATACTTTTGATTCATCTTCTCCAAGATGTCATGAACTTGTTGTTGGATGTGTTGCATTTGTTTAATAAACTTTGATGCTTTTGCTTCCTCAGATCTTCCATGAGGTGTGTATTCCATGGTGTAAAATGGAATAACTATATCAATTGGTGCCATGGGTTGGAACCTAAAACATACCTAGAATGGACTATGCTTGGTTGAGCTGCGCAGTGCCCGATTGTATCCATGTTGTATGAAAAGAAGTCCCTCATCTCATGTGCATGGATGTTTGGAGTGATACATCCAAATCATGTGAACAATCAAGTAGTTTAATACCTCTGTTTGACCATCAGTCTGTAGATGGAACGTTGTGGACTTCATCAGCTTAGTATCCATCATCTTCCATAGACTGGACTAGAAGATGCTCAAGAACCTGCTATCTCAATCTTAGACAATGGACTTGGGGAGACCAAAATGGATCCATACATGACTAAAATATAGTTGAGCAGTTTCCTCAGTAGATATATTTTTCTTACAAGCAATCATGATAGCCATTTTTGAAAAATGATCATCTACCACAAAAATATAGTCCTTACCATGTTTTGAAGTGGGTAAACCTGAGAGAAAATCCATTAAGACAAATTCCCAAGGCCTGGTTGGTTCTGGCAATGGCGTGTACAATCCTTGTTTCTTATTTGTTGGCTTGGCTATCTCACATGGGGTGTAAGATTTGAGATATCTTTCCACATCCTTTCACATATGGGGCCAGTAGAAGTGTTTTTGAAGAACTGCCATTGTCTTTTCAATATCAAAGTGTCCAGCTATCCTACTGAAGTGTGCTTCCCATATCATCATTTGTTGCTCTACAACTGGAACACAGATGTGCCCCATATGACGGAGGACATTATCTTGCAAATAGAAATTATAAACATGTTTACATTTTTGAAGTACTCGATATGTATCAGCAAAGGTAGGATTTATTTCATATAGAGCACCCCAAGTGGGAGTCTCATGTCTACATAGGTCAAGAACTATTGTGAGTGCAGTAATTGCTGGGCGGATCAGACAATCTATAGCTATATTTGAGCTCCCCTTTTTGTTTTTGATTATCAGGTGGAATTACTAAAGATATGTGGCCCACTTTTGGTACCTCTCATTTTGTAGTTTTCTTTACGTCTGGAGGAATTTCAATGGTCTGTGGTCAGTGTGGATGACTGTTTCTTTCCCCAAGATGTAGTGTTTCCATTGTTTTTAGGATTGTACAATGGCATAGAGCTCCTTATCATTTGTTGGATATTTCCTAACTATATCAATGAAAGTTTCACTATGATATGCAATAGGATGGCCATGTTTCATGATGACAGCTCCCATGGCATATTCAGATGCATCTATCATCAACTCAAACGGTTGATGCAAATTTGGCAACGCAAGAACAGGGGCTGAGCAAAGTCTATTATTCAAACTCTCAAATGCCCTTTGTTGTATTTCACCCCACTAAAATGTAGCTTTAGCTCCTTCTTTAGTCACTTGGGTTAGTGACCAAGCAACATGTGAAAATCTAAGAACAAACTTGCGGTAGAAATTTTCAAGACCCAAAAAGTTACAAAGCTTTGTGAGGGTCCTTGGTGTGGGCCATTATTGAATAACCTAAATCTTTTTAGGATAAACATAGACCCCTTCCTCATTCACAACATACCCAAGGTACTGAATTATTGTCATCTTGAATGTGCATTTGTCAAGATTTGCATGCAACTTGTGCTCCCAAAGAGTTTGAAGCACCTTACGAACATGTTGCAAATGTTCTTCCCATGTTCTGCTATAGATGAGTATGTCATCTAAGTAGACAACCACAAATGAGTGGGTGAAGGGTCATAGGATGTCATCCATCATCCTCATGAAGGTTACAAGTGTGTTAGTTAAGCCAAAAGGCATAACCAACCATTCAAAGAGCCCCTCCTTAGATTTGAATGCAGTCTTCCATACATTAGTGGGATCGATGGGAATTTGGTGATAACTAGATTTGAGATCAACTTTGGTGAATAACATCACACCACAGAGCTGGTCCAGTAGGTCATCAATCTTGGGGAGAGGATAGCGATTCTTCACAAATATTTTATTCAGGGATCGGTAGTTAATGGAAATCCTCCATGTTCCATCTTTCATTTGTACCAAGACAATTGGGCTACCACAAGGTGAAGAGCTTGTCCTGATGTGACCCTTTTGGATCAATTCTTGAATCTATCTTTTTATCTCATTATTCTCCAAAACTAATCTGTGATACACAGGACTGTTAGGCAAAGGTGATCCTGGGATCAAATCTATAGAATGTTTTACCTGGTAATGCATTGGAACTCTTGTGGGTGACTTGAATAAGTCATCATATTCTCGTGTGATTCATCCTATCTACTTATATTATTGTGTTGATTGTGTAGTCAGGACTGCAACATCGACCTTCTTGGATTTCTATGGTTTGACCACCATGAGAACAAATTGCTTTATTTTCTCCACCAATCTCTTGCATTGCTTAGCACTGATCAGGGAGATAGATGTGGGAGGTGGTACCTTTGGTACCCTATAACACTATGTTCCAAGAGTGAGGGTTATGCTTCAAGTTCAAGATTCATAGATGCCATGTCTCTCATACATGAACGACTGACCAAGGAGTACATCAAAAACATCTAGATTGACCACATCACACAAGACTTCATCTTGGAATGGTTTTATAGTTTATGAAAGAAGACACTGATGGGTGACATGGAGGTCTCTCCTTGGGCTCAACCATCCAATACTGTAGGGCTTTGGATGAGGGTTTCTGGATAGATTTAGACTTTTCACAACTTTAGCAAAAATGAAATTCTTTTGACTCCCACTATCAAGAATGAAATGCAAAGGCTTACCTTTTACCCATAATTTGGGGTGAAACAATCTTTCCTTGTCATCTGGTCTTTCCTCACGGGTCTGTGATGAAGTGATAATGGTGTCAGGCTCAGCATCTACAATTTCTTCTTCATCTTCTTCAAATTTGGGTTGTGTATGAGGTAGATTAGTAGATGTCAAGTATTGTGACTCAGAAAGCAGTGACTTGATGGCCTGACATTATTCTTTGGAGTGAGTTCTAGTTTTGTGGTAATCACACCATTTTCTAGCCTTCCCCTTTTGGGATTTTTTATCCTAAAACTCCTTTTGCTTCCAATTTTGGCCTCATGTTTGACCTTCCTTGTCACTTTTCCACTTTGAGGGTTGACTCTTCGTATTATTTCTGCCATGCTTTTGTTCAATCTTCACTACAAATTTGTATGCCTCACCGAGGGTTTCCAAATTGAAGAGTTCCATTTCCCCCCGTATTTACCATTGTAGTCCACCATGATATTTGAGATTCTTATGTTTCTCACTTTCTTAAATGCCCAATCTTGCAGACAAAGAATGAAAAGTGTCTGTGTAATCTCGAACTAATTGGTCCTTACATTGGTGAAGTTGTTTCCACTATATATACAGATCATCATATGCTCTGATGGGATAGTATTCTTCTTTCACCGCTTCCACAAAATCATCCCAAGTAGGTTCCACCTCAAGGCTGATGTCATCTATACTAAACCTATTTTTGTACACTTCCCACCAATTTTTCATAGGCAATGATGATTTCAAAAGAGCAAAAGTAATCTTTTCTCCATCGGTGAACTTATTTATAGAGAAGTAGGAAGATAATTGATCTAACCAATTTACCTAAACCTTGAAGGGTGTTGGGGCACTGAAAGGACATTCCCTAGATGAGGAGCTAGGATTTCCCATCAGAAGTGTTTAAAGAATTTGGGAAAATTGTTGTAGCATCTGCACTTATTGCCATTGGAGGGCTTCATTCACCATTTCCTTGAAAGGATCAGATGTCTTGGTGTTGTCCACCATATGAAGTCGTTTGGAGTGAATAGGTGGAAAATTTGGAAGCTCTATTGTTTCCCACCCAAGCTTCTTATAGCCTGACCTCGTCCTTGAGATCATACACTCTAAAAATAGACCTCTCTGATACCACTAATCCAAAACATAGAAGTTTTGGTTGATAAATATCTCAATAGCATAGAAATAAAATAGTAATAATGAATTCTCTAAGAAGAGATGTAGTATTACTCAAGATCGCAATACAAATATATGCTTATATCTGGGAAGAGATGTCTATTTTCACCTTTCAGGTTACCTATTCATTTATACACATTTTGAAATCATGGGGAGGATGTGGAAGGTCACCAATCTCGAGGGAGATTAAGTGGTTCAACTTCCAATATTTAAAACAATACAAAATTTGAGGAATTACTATTTTTAGAAACTTACTATTTTGAGACTACACTACTAAAATTAAAATTTGAGGCACTTTCATTGGGTTTTTAGGGGTAAAACTTCATTAAGAAAAGCTCCATGCCATTCACGACATTCTCCTCATTCGTAGCTTTCCAACGGTTCAAAAGGCGAGTCAACTGAAGCTACGGTGCAAAAGTTATGGCTCCCAGAAGTTTCGTCATCAATTGGGGTGGAACTGTCACCCAAATTGTCACCTAAATTGGTGCTTGGATCAATTAGAGTTTTTTTTATAAATTTAGAGTCATTTCTCTTGATATTTAATTTTATATATCCCTTTTGATCAAGTGGAGTTTATTGTATTTTTTAACCAAAGGTTAGTTTGTTTATAAAGGTTAGTTATACCCATTAGTTGGTTTTCTTTAGTGAATTCTTGTAATCTTATTAAAAAGCTTATGAATATACAAAAATAAATCAAAAATGTATTTATTTAATATATTTTAATTATTATTCTTTAGATACCTTGTGACATCAATGAGGGCTTAGAGTGGATGATAGAAAAATCTTATTTAGTACTCACATTAGTGTGTAATAAATAATATTAAATATTCTAGTTAGATATTTAATTTTCCTACATATGTGATGTGTGTTGTAGTAAGGCTTCTAAAAGCCTATATATTTTTAAATATTCATTTAATAATGCATGTTTTGTTGATTGTGAACCCAATTGAGTTTTCTATTTACGTGATCCTTAGGCTCTACAAAAAAGTGGATAAATTTATTAAAATGTTTATTTTCTATCATATAGAGTTTCATAATACATTTTCACCATAAAATGATAATAAAATACATAATTTCATAGCATAATAATAAATTAAATGAAAAACAACATGGTTATGAAAATATAGGTACCAAAATGAGGTAATACATATTTTTCTACCTTAATAAACTTCTTCACAAAAGTTTCATGTATATAACAAGAGGATATATATGTTGTATTTTCCTATGTAGAAGCACATGGGCTCTATTGGTCTCATTATAACTTCAACTGATTAGCCTCACTGTACTTAATTCAAAATTACCACTGATTAAGAATATTGATGTGTTCTACCTTGATTCAACCCTTATCCATCTAAAAATAGTGTCAATCAATAACATGTGATGTGCCCAGTACATATTTTATCAATACATAAACATGAAAGACATCAGACATCATATACATATTTCGATGGAAAGATAATCATATAAGCAACTACACTATGTAACTCAAAAATATGAAATATTTATTTAATCTATGGAAAATACATAGTTACACCAATAGTACATATTTTAATCTTGTTTATAATACCATCTCTCTAAAATCATAATTTTTATCAGTCCTATGTGAGTTTCCAAAAACAAAATTTGGTGATATGCCTCCTTGAGCATTGTTTACTATAAAAAACATTATCCCCCATATATTTAACCATATAAAGACCAATAACAAATGATTTTTAGGTTTATTCCAACTCAAAGGATTTGTAAAGGGTAATCCATAAAAAAATACATATCAAACCATGCCAACAGAATTGTGATACATATTATTATACCCAAACTCCAATTATATATAGTCATTCCATTCATTCTTCTTGTATGTGACATATATTCATAACATATTTATTAACTATTAATTGACCTTATTTATTTCCTATCCATCTTAGGACAGTTTTTTTGTACTAAAACTCAGCTTTATATCCACAACTACTTGAAATGTGGTCCAAAATTGAGATGTGAAAAAAAATACTTGTATGAAATAATATTGAGCCAAGAACCATGTAACCAAAAAATATTATTAACAAACAATTGGGTAACATCCTCTAACTCATTGGTGTCGTTGATTAGTAATAAATGTTTAACTTGGGTTAACTTATCAACAAATACCAAAATGGAATTTTTTAATTAACTATCTAAGTGACAACTCAATAATGAAATCTAATTAAACCACATCGCATTTTCTTGTGGAGAAGTTGAAAAGGTTTAAATTCTAACTTGATATCTATGTTTAGACTTTTCTTGTTGACATTATAGGCATCCTGCAAAATATTCAACCACTTATGACTTCATGTAGTGCCTTAGATGGAACACAACTTGTGTCAAACCATAGGTTCTCCTTAGAATTAAAGAGTGCCAAGGACATGGAATTATAAGTCCTTGTTTGAAGTAACATTATTTATGTGACATCAGATTTTATTCATGAAATAGGGTATGCATGTAATGGGCATTTGATGTTAAAACTTACAAAACATTATGTAATTTGTCTCCATTAAACATGTGCTAACCATAAACATGAAACCAATTTTCTACTATGTATAACCAGTCAATTGAAAGAAACTTACAATTGGGTGTATGAAAAACATGATAGATTTTATTGATCTTTTTATTTATTTCCTTAAATTATCATCATGAAAGGTTTTCCTATTGGTTCCTTCCTTATGCTCATTAATTAGAATAAACAATTGCTAAAATTTTATTATAAAATTTTGATCATACATGAAAACTAAATTGAGAACAATTTGTTTCGATGCTTCTTCATAACACTATCCATGTAATCCTTTTGATGATACTGCCATGTATAGAATCATTAATTCCATAATCTGTTCATGAAAGTTAGTTTTCAAATTAGCTTTTCATCTTGGATTTATGTCATTATGATTTAAATTACATGTCATCATATTAGGCAATAAATTTATTAGCATGTGAACAGATTTTAATTATTCTTACTTTATGTTTTGTACAATTTTACAATTTGGATTTATATTATTTTTGAGAAGTATGAATAGTATTCATAGTAACATGGACAATATAATAATTTAATCCATGTGATTTTTTCATTGGAAGTACATATCGAACAAGATCTAAGTATCTTCTAAGTAAGACAAATAATATTTTAACTCTTTCAGTAATGAAAAGTTAAATTTTGAAGTAGTACAAAATCTAATTAAATATCATAATCATGATTAAATACACCTTGTATTGCTTACAACAACATTACTAATACATGGTTTCTTATTTTATATAGCAATACAATATTCAAAATAAATACTCATTTTTCAAAATAGTCACATCTGAATAAGTCTTTATAAGGAAAATCCACTAGAGCTTTACATATCATCACTTTTACTTTAAATCTATATAGAAAACCAAACAGGGAGAGCATCATTAAATTAATTTTACTTCAACTAAAAAGCCTTTTGGATCTCTTGCACATCTCTTATCTACTAATAGTGTTTCTACCCTTACATGAAGTTACTAGATGTAGAAAATTGATAGAGCATGCATAGTCCATATATGTAGAACAAATCACCATGTAGCTCCCTACAAAAATGAATTATATAATGGTATAACATTCCTAAACAGTACTGAGGTATATGCATATGATCAAAGCACCCTAAATGCATTCTAAATATTATGTATATAATTTCCATTTCAAATTATAATATTATTAAGTAGATAAACTATATCATAAAATTGTAATCTCACCAATCCTAAGTTAATATTACTTGAGGCATTTACATGTTTAATTATGTCCCAATAATAATTCTAAAATTAGGGTCTATATGTATCATACATGAAATTTATCCCTAATCCAAGGCATAATCCAATAATATAATCCAAAAGTCAAAATCATATTTTATCATTAGGTGTTCAACTTCCTTAAGGGTTTTGAAACCAAAAAGTAATGGAATGATAACAAAGAGTTTAAGTTCAACAATTAATAATTGCCTTCCAAAAATTATTCAACTTCAGATCATAGGTTTAGCATTCATTATCTAGGTTTTATTTATATCATATTAGGATTGAAATAAAATATTTTGATTATACATATAGGATCCATTTCTAAAGGGTTCTATTCAAATATGTATCCATATTGGATGATCAAATCCTATATTTATTCTATGATTAATCTTATAGATCTGAATACATAGTTCTTAAGACATCATGCTATTATTTTCCACATAAAGTCAAGATCTCATTTGGTCATAGATGTTATGAATATTGATAACTCAAAAACATCTCAATCCTATCCAATTTATGCAAATTGTTATCCCAATGTAGTAGTGGAGGGATTGTTCATACATCAAAAAGCAATACGATAACCTAAAAATATTATCCATAACAACAAGCATATAAGATCCAAATGCCTAGGTTTGTATAACATAAAAATTCTTCATGCACCATTGGTTTTTATTCAAATTATTCATGGATTTTTTCTTCGGAGAACCTCTTAATTTATATCCAGTATGGGATTTAGATAATATAGAGTTTTCATTAGGAACACTAAATATAAAGATTTATTATTTACCGTGTAATCCCAAATATTCTCAACAAGTGAGATCATGTTTGAAGTGCATTCATTTGAAATTATAAGTATCTTTGACAAGTGTTCCATTAAAGGTTTTTGAAGGTTGAATTCCATAATCTCCACCACCCATAAAATTAGTATATATATCATAACTACTATTGGATAAGTTGTGCTCAGCCATGCCCCTCCCTCACTTAGTAAAAAACATATAAAAACCCTTCAAATATGTATTTAACCTTATATTAATAAAATGAGTTATAGTTTAGGGATTGTATTCCTTAAACAACAAAATATAAATGCAATTAATATTGCAGGGCTTACATAATATTGAACAATGTCATTTAGAAGATTAAGATAAGTAAAACATACAAGGCTTTACACGACATCTATTGTAGCTTTAAGATGATAACCACTAATGTCCACAAATGTTGTCATCTCGCCATGGGTTCCTCTCATACTTACCTATAAGATAACAATTATTCAAACAACTACTTAAATGAAAATTTCCATTCTAAATAGGTTAAAGAGAAGTAAAACATTACATTGAAGTCAATAAGTACTTTATGATGGTAGAATCCCACATAACACAAGCCTATTACATGTCATCATTAAATATTAGCAACTTATATATATATGTACACTCTCTAGTTAACATATATATAAACTAGAGAGAATATATATATATATATATATATATATATATATATATATATATATATGTTACACTCTCTAGTTTATTTATATATATATATATATATATAGTATATATATATACACACACACTCTAGTTAACCTATTATGGTTACCATGTCACGAGGTGGCTTATAAACTCATTATTCAAAAGAATAATATAAAAGATAGAATAATGCATCCTTTTATTGATTTTTTAAAATAAAATGATAATATTTGAACTTGTACAATAAAATATTCTTACCATTTTAAATATAGTCAATAATAATATATTTCATTATATTAATATGTTAAGCAATTTACATTATATAAAAATAATAAATATGAAATGCCAAAAATTAAAACATATTAATATTGGGTAATGTCTTTTTAAATTAATTTTAAATGTGTATATTTTTTTAATCAAATTTCTTAGTGTAACATGATCCCCATTAATTAGTAAAATTTACTTTTGGAGTTCTCCATCATGTGTTGTTATTGGATATAGTGGTTCATTTTTTTAATTTTTTAAACTGTGATTAATCAACGTGACAAGATAGGGTAATGAGAATAATGCAGCCAAGCCAACGGAAAATAAGTGTAGGGTTTGAAAATATGTAGAAAAAAAGGCTTGACTACAAGAACACTAATCAAGATTTATACCAAGCCAGGTTGATTCGGCACATTAAAAGTGACTACATGAGATGAGTGGACTCTATTACCATTAATATTAAAATTAAAATTAGCAGTTACTCTTATGGTGCCAAAAAAATTCGGAGCTCTATTACCATTAAAATTAAAATTTGCAGTTACTCTTATGGTGAAAAAAAATAACGGAGGTTCGGTTTATTGCAATAATAAAATACTTTAATATGTATTTTTTTATTAAATGTTTATATTTATTTTTCATTATTTTATAAATTTTTTTTGGGTTTTAAATAGTGTAATTCAATTATCAATTTTTTTAAAAAATGATTAGGTAAAAGTTCATTTTAATTTTAATGGTGTCCTTTTTTATCAGTATTTCGTATTTCTTTGAAAATTATATTATTTTTTTTTTAGATAATTTAAATTTTTGTCTTTTAAAGTTTTACAATTTAAGTTTTGTGTTTTCAATAATATATGTAAGATTAAAAAAAAAGACAGTCAAACAAATTTCAATGTATACAATGAAAATGAAACTTTATTATTGATTTTTTCAGAAAATAATTTTTTAAAATATCTAAATCTATGGACTCAAAAGTCTAATATGACATTTTTATGGTTGTTTCTTATATTTATTATAGAAAAAAATTATGAAAAAAATCATAACTACAATTTAAATTACCTTTTTATTTATTAAAGACACTACACCAAAATATTTATAAAATATAAAAAAATTTAAATATTACTTACATTAAATATTACTGTACATTAATATTAAATTATTATAATATTAATTTAATTTAATATGATATAAAATTAAATTATTTTAAATTGCGCTCCCTTTATGTTAAAAGGAAACATATTC
Source organism: Torreya grandis (assembly GCA_037957365.1). Classification (NCBI taxonomy): domain Eukaryota; kingdom Viridiplantae; phylum Streptophyta; class Pinopsida; order Cupressales; family Taxaceae; genus Torreya; species Torreya grandis. Next base: position 622,433 of record JARHVA010002637.1, read on the forward strand.
TTGTTTATTGAAATTCTATCTTGCTTTTTATATATACAATGTTATATGTTCGCTTATGTACCATGGGTTTCTAGAAATTTTCCATAATGTTTTTGACCTTGATTTATTCTTCGTCCTAAGAATTTACGAGGTTTAAAAGACGTTTGTGGAATCTATGATAATTATTACGGACTGAGTGCTCACCAATTTTCTTGTCCCAGCCATATTAATTCTTTATGTAATTTGAAACACTCGTGAAAACATTTTAACAGCTGTCGTGTTCCTTTCATTTGACGGAAATAGCCCTCTTATTAGTCCCGTCGGCAGGCATCAAAGGCATCATTATTTATGTGCCCCAGTTCTGCAATTACTTTCATTTACTCTGATTCACAGCGTATATCCACGTAGATTGCAGTATACTCATTATATATATCCTCTTCCATTGCATTGCCCGTGTGCTTGAATCCCGATGTGGACGCTGCCTATATACTCGTTGCGTGTGCGCTGAGCAGCAGAATTCAATCATTTAACAGAGGGAGCTTATCGATGGGTCATGGGCATCTATGTCTCCAGAAGATCAAAAGTAGATACTTCCATCACTAGTACTGGGATTTAATCTGGTAAGGTAACACAGCTACCTGTTTCTGTTGCTTCCATGGTGTGAATTGGGTATAGTTTTGTTTCAATGTTTTTGTCTATGGATTCTTTCATGGGGACTGCTGAGCACAAGGTAAAATTATGCACAAGAGGTTTTTCGTTTCGAAGGGTTAGGATAACCTGTTCAAGCTGCATTGCATCAATGATGCAGGTTTTTTGCATACACGGAGTTAATTTGCATCATTGATGTGGGGCAGTTTTTCTGGCAAGAAACCCTATTCTGGAGGGCAAGTATCACTACAACTGAGAATTTGCGTTGATGATATGGGGCACAGTTTTGATGACAAGTTATCGTAGAATAATACTTAAAACCGAAAGCGTCCCACGAAGAATGATGATCCTGCACGAAGTGCACCATTAACACATATCCTCGATCAGAAGCAGCATATTCCCTTCACCTGCCAACGCCTAAATGGGACAAAAACAGCATAATTTTTCTTTTTGTCTCTTCTGAAACGAATCTACAGTAGTTCCCTTCTGTATAAAACCGGAGAGCAGAAATGCTTTCTTACAACATAATTCGAAGTTTATGAAAATGTTTCCATTTTAATTGGAGTTTAGTTATTTTGGTGAAGTGTATTGCGCTGTCAAATATAAGAAATATATACGTGGGCAAAAGATCTTGTAGCTCCATCCCCATGGTTCCTATATAATAATTAAATTTCTTAAGCAGCTTAAAAACAATGTATGGACATCCGCCTTGCTATTGAAAAGATATTTTGACACGTATGGAAATTTACTAGTTGCCCAAATCATAGGATCTAACATAGAAATCTAAGATGCACGTCTAATATTTTAGGTCGAAAATATTGTATAATATTTTTGTATAGAGGCTCTTATGGTTCTAGTTGTAGACAATGGCACAGACCTCAAAACATTATTTGTAAGAAACAACATAAAATTAATTCAGTGATGCCATCAAAAGGATAGCATGGATTGATTCAAAGTTGATTTGATTTTAAGCAATGCTAATGCCATAAGTTTTGGAATGCAAGTAAAAAATATATAACTACATAATATCTACGTCCATAATAATTATGTAGGCTTTTATAAATATTACGATTGGTCCACAAGCTGGGTGTATGATCTTTTGAATTCGAAGACAATTACAGTCTGAAACAACATGTAACAAACCGCCATCTAAGAAACATTACCATTCCAATAGTTTAAGGATGTTATTGCTACGTTTAGAAGCACAAATAATTATATATATCTGGTGCTAAAACAAACAAAAACTATATAGTCATCTTAAAATCCTCTGAAATCTGTCTCTCCACAAACCGTCTCCTTGGTGTCCCCTCCTCATGACTAAAATGTGCCAATATATGCATGCATGCCTCTGTTGCAAGTCTTTGATTGAATAATATCTTTGGCAGACATAGGTTCAATTTTGTACAAACTCTTTGTTTTAATGTAAACTGTGCAGCCCGTGTGGATTTTGGTCAGAGACAACTAAAAATAATAAGGCCAGTAGTATTTATAATCAGTCATAGCCTGGCCATGATGAGAAATTAATGATATTTTCCCAATCAATGTTGTCGTTTCAAAGGCAGGATAGTTCATGGTTAAAGAATAAAGAAAAATTGTACATAGACATGACAGAAGTAGATTGGATACCAATTCACATTACCAATGCTTTAAAAATCTAATCATACATTGCAAATGATCCACCATCCACCGTTAATCATAATCTCACAATATTACGCTTAGAAGGTTAGTTTAAGAAAATGATATGCAATTTCCTTTGGGTTGTGCAGTGCATGTCCTAATATCGGATCTATGTCATGTGAATAAACTACTACACAAAATATTTTTTACCAGAGAATATTTAACACTATACTGACAACAATCTTAATAACCACGATTTTACAAAAGTTAATTGAGTGTTAAATTGCCCTCAATTTCAACATAAAATAATATAATAATTTACAATATAATTCTTTTATCTTTGTGAATTTGTTGATTGTAGAGCATAATGATATATTCAGTGAATTGCATTTTTTAGTGGTATTTTCATGTTAAATATATGGAGTTTATCTCAACAAAAAAATTGAGGTTTGGAATCTAAGAACTACTTTTTATTAGAATAAAAACACTTAAGAGCATTAGAATTGTATAATTTCAATAAGCTTTGTTATTTTTTTTTTAAGGATAAAATGGAGAGTGTTGATAGGGACCACAATCTAAAATAAAGGAGGAAGAAGATATAATAATTAGGGCTTAGAAGGAATACCTCTAACAACAACATAAACAAACAAGAAAATAAGCCAAGACCCTCCCATTACATTTTCTTTATAAGATCTAGGGTCATATTTAGTGGATCTATCTTCTTCTTACCTTTCCCTTTCCTTTTGTTACTTGCCAATGTCCAATCATCTCCCTTCCCTGAATTTGGCAAGATAGGAATGGAAAGTTCAAAGTCATCAGAATAGGTCCTAGTTTCCAAACAATCACCCTCTAAATTGGCAACTTGAATGCTTTTTAATGGGGACCGATCCATCAAGCCCTCCTCGGATGTGATTACCCCTCATGGGTCAACATTTTATTGAACTAGTTTTAAATTTTCCATAGGTTCTTTTGGTACCAAATTTGGCACTTCCCCCTCATCTCCACTATCAAAATCAAAATTGAATGTAATATGTTATAGAATTGCATCCTTCTACTGGTATTTGTTTTTTATGCTTGATGCTTGGATTTCCATTAATCCAATGACCAATAGGAAAACATCTGTGATGTTTGAGTGGTAAGTATTCATAATCTATAGATTGCACCCATGTGCAATCCTTTACATTAGAATGTTCCACCAGAGTCGAGAGCTCCTTAACAACATTAATATTTAAAAAAAATTAGCAGAAGTGGAATGACCACTTTATTTTGTTAAGGGATCCTCATGAAAAAATTCACCAATAGAATTGCCTATGACTTCATAAAAATTAAAATTAAAATTAAAAATTAAAAATTCCTAAAATTGAAGAGGTAAATTTTGTAATCATAACCATAGGTTTTTTGTATTGAAGGTTTCAGTATGAAGGTTGAAAACCAGATGCCAAGGTTTAGCTAACAACATGTGCTTCACCCATTCCCAAAATATATGTATTAAAAACATACTTTTTATCTTTTATAGATGCAAAAATAATAATAAAAATGTCTCTTGCATTTTCGTCGAATCTCAATGTTACCTTTAACTAAAGCTTTCCAATGGCTGGGGATCCCACCATGGATAATAGGTCTATAGCCATTGAACTTACAAATCGTGCCATTATTGGAAAGCCACTCTTCATTCTCGAGAATCCTCTCAATCACTTGTTCATTAAAACATGTTTTAAGGTTGCCTTTACCAGGGGCTAAGGGCTTTTGGTCTTTTCTTGAAACCACGACATCCACATAGGAAGGCCTCGGATCCACCTGTGCGAAGTCCCCTATTTTCAAACTGCCATCAACCTCAGATCTGATCTGAGGCCTTGCATTCACCTCCACCAACATGGGATCGCGAGATGTGAAATAATTAGGTGGGCGAAAACTCCTCTCCCATGTTTCCCGTGTTTATTTCCGAACCCTGGCCAATCTATTCCCCATAAGAATAACATTAAGCCTTGACTCTGCCTTTGGTCGACCGATCTAAGGTCCACCCATAGCCGTTGCTTTGGATCATTTTACGACGGGCATTGCTGGAAAATTTTCTACAATCAAAGAATTGACATTATCCATTGCCAACTCGGATTTAGACGTAGGAAGATTAACTTGTCCTTTTGCCTCCAATGATGTGTCCTCAGTTGCGCCAGTCTTAGCTGAAACCTCCTTCGCAACGCTGCGTGAAACCCTAGTAGAAGACATATCACCTCCGGTCATTGTTGGTTTTCATACAAATTGATATGTTGACAATTAGATAAAGACAAAAACATCCATCAACACAGAGAAATCCTAAGTGGAAGCAAACTCACATGTATATGAGAATGTAGACTGCCACAATTATACACTGGATGCACACATTTTGTTAGATGCTAATAACTTTTATAAATGTGTGCATGATTTTCAATTGTCACTTGTACATGCATACAAGAGGCTGAACTTTTGTATCACATCCACGAGAGGGTTTCTTCATTTTTAAATCATTCAGGTTATGATTAGGTTCAGAACTACAATTTTTCACCTTGTTTCATTCAACTAGATAAATTCATTCTAGCCATTACTGAAGTTGTGCTCTCATTATTTTTGGAGTAACACAATTAAATGTTGGTAAACTCTAATATGTTTCGGTTATGACGTCCTCCACAAATCGGTGGAAGCACTAATGGCTAATTAAGTGTATAAATGTTGAAGAAAATTCCCACTTACCTCTTGTACTATTCTTTTTTAAGGTGGAGCAAGAAACACACCAATGCCTCCCTATATTTATGAATGGAAAAATTCTTTTATTCAAATACTATTTAAAGCAATAATAGGTTTGTAATTGGCAAAGGTTTTTTACATGACGTAATCATTTCTCAGGGAAATTATTATTATATTAATTATAATTTACATGTTATAATTATTAACTTTATGGGTCACAATTGAATTTGGTATGTAAGAGATAACTTTACCACATGGTGCAAATAACCCATAATCACATTGTCATAAAATGAATCAGTGATTTATGCACCTAAGAGATCCCTTTTCCTTGTGACAATCTTTCAAATATATGATATAATTCATGTGTCTCTTGACCATATAAAAAAATCATTGATTGATACCAAGTCATCATCTAAAGTAGTCAAAATATAACAATAACACTATTGAATAAGAGTTTGATAATTTTAATAGGTCCATTGGATTTTTGAACTAATAACCTATTATGAACAACCCCACTATAAAAGATACAAAAAGGGGGTTATGATGCCTAACAACAATCAGATGCAACAAGTTCTTAATGTGTGTTTTAAGACACCAATTACATACATGGTTCTAATCAAATTTTTTGACTATTATAAATCCTTATAGTCAATGCATCCTTTACCAAAATCTAATGAAAAAGACTAGATACTAATAAACATGTAAACTATCATCCAAACCAATTGGTCACTACTCATGCCAAGATAACCAAAGCATATGTCCATATTGTCATATAGCTAAAATTATTATACATAGTTCAACAATATTCTGTCACTATTTCCCATAATATGCTTCTAATTCATTCTTTATGTTGATACTCTTCACCGCACCAAGAGGGTTGTACCCCTACATCACAACAGGTGAACATATGGAGTTTATGAAATTCATGATATCAAATCAGGATAATATAAGACAATAGAAACATGATGATATATAATATCAGATATTTCTCATAAATGTATAACTTTCAGTTATATGAATGTCAATTAATTACCTTGATTGCATTACAGAAATATACAAAGCAAGAAAATAATGATTAGTTGTTCCATAATATATAATGTGATGCAGAAAAAATACGCCAAACTTTTAGAGGCCATAACTTTTGACATGTAGCTCCGTTTGAGCTCTTTCACATGTGAAAATGACCATCTTAAAGATTTCACTACTTCCCTAAGCTATTCTTTCTACTTAGAGGTGTTTTCAATATTTTTTGAAGGCCAAATGTGACCATATGTGGGCTTGAAATTGTAGTTTATTATTTTTTTCAAGATTTTTCTATTTTTAGAAATTGTATACTTTTTTGACCAGATGTGAACTTCAATTGAAATTCATAAAATAGGCTAATTTTAGTGTTTAGATTATTTTGAAATATTTTTAGAGATGTGTTCACTTGCATGCAAAACTTACTAAAAATAGTAGCTACTAATTTTTTATTTATTTTTAATGATTTTAATTATTTCAAATTTTTGCATGTCAAATATAATTTCGAGTTGAGGCTTATTTAGACATGGTTTAGGTTATAATTAATTAAAGTTAATCAATATGAATCAATTATGAGTATTATTTTAGATCTTGAACTATTAGTAATTTTGTTATCTTCATAGTTTTCTAGTTCATTATCTGGTATTAGAGTAAGGTTGAGTCTTGGAGGAGTCAAAAATGGAAATAGGATGAGAATCTATTATGTATATTATTTAGAGTATATAAGATATGAAAATGCAAGTGCAATAATTAAACGAGGTTATCAACAATCAAAGAAGAAGATATGGTGATGATGAAGCCGAGGAAGACAATTATCATGATGGAAAAATTAAACAAGAAGAAAAAAAATGATTATCTACCATTAATGGAAGAAAGGATGGTTCAAGATTTAGAAGAAAGAAATGAAAGAATCAATGTTGATGTTCCATATTATGGAGGCAGTTTACAACCATAGGAGTTGATAGATTCGATGAATAGTATGGAGAATTTCTTCGAGTGGAAGACTATGAGAAAAGATAAGAAGATAAAGTTTGCATGCATGAAATTAAAAGGTCTATTGGAAAAAATTGATATATATTACATTGTTAAGTGTAATTCTATGTTACGCTAGTTTTTTTAACTAGCTTAGTGATTAACATAATTAGGTTAATGGTTAGGTATTACAGTTCTATAACTATTATTCAGTTATGAACCATTTATCTCTATACATATATTTGCCTATATTGCGTAATAATATCAATCAAGATATTCCACTCCTTCACTGTATTTGCATTCTATTTTTCCTTCATTGGTTTCAGATTAATTCATAATGTAATTCTGAGTGTTGTGAGGGGTAGTTGCAATCTGCATTGACTTTGAATATGAAAAGAAGATCCTGAGCGATATCATTCACTAGGTTAGAGTAGAGACACACAGAAATGCAAATAAAAAGTTTCTAATCAAAGCCTTCAAACTATTGGCAGAGCAGCCCAAAATGTGTAGCATAGAAGTGAAATCCTACAGAGTGTGTTTGAGGAAATTAGAGAATTTAATTTCCTAGTAGATGCCTAACGTGGAATAATTGATGATTTCAATAGTGTGAGGATCTCAATGCACAACAAATCAAATAAACTTGTAAAACATGATGTAAAGTTGAATGTGTGAAAGTTAGAAAGTAAGTTAAAGAGTATTAAGAGCTATAAAAGACTATTGTAGAAGAATTGATGCTTGTAGATTACGGTGGCCATAGAAGGAAGCATTCCCCCTAATAGATTGAACCATAATAGCAGAAGTGAGCATGGTGTTATACATGTGTGACAAATTTGCACTACCTACTTTAGTTGTTATCAACTCAATTCCATCATTCTTGTTGTTAATCATAGTCATCTACCTTGATATCAAATCCTAATGACTGGGATCCATTATTATCCTATGTATTATCATAGTGATCTAGAAACCTACACCAAACCTTGAATTCATCAAAGAAAGCTTCTTGAACCAAGCAGTTGCCACCATACATGAAAGTTCTAATTGGGTAAGATAGTCAATAGATTCTTATTTTACATTAATCAAGTATCTGTGAGTCTTATAACATAATAATAAATAAATAAATAAATAAAATTAAAATGTCCTTTTCATAAGATGTTTGTTAGTTTAGTACTAAGGGTATAAGTATTTGAATCATAACAATAAATATTGTATGTCATATAAGTTATGATCAAATAAATTTGTATCCATATTTTTTATAATAGTATATCTTTAAATATGTCAAAAATTAAAAATTGAGTTCATATATTTTTTCAATATTTTGAAAGTTAGATTTGTCTATCGTAAATGTCATCAAAAGAGTTAAGCCATAAAAAGCATCAAAATTTTTTTTGGGTCCTTTGTCAATGTTGTTAAAATTAAAAATATCTTATACGGATGCATTATCGGGTGAACTCGATGTCCTGAGTCATATGTGTCAGTAGGGAAAGTCTTTTTCTAAAAAATGACATCCATATGAGCTTCATTGAGATAGAAGAAAAATAAAATAGATAGAATTTCAGAAGAACATCCTTTTGTCTAAGAAGATGTAGGTCCCCTCTAATAAGGGGATGAGGTGGGTTTAATACCAATAAAGGAGAATCATTATGTGGTGTAGAAAGCCAAGATGAGAATAGGTAAAGATTGAAATACCAATAATGAAAAAGAGGGTTTCAGAGAGGATGAGGTTATGGTGGTAATATAAGATGGTTTCCAAATCAACACATATCTTATATTTTTTATACATGTGGACAAGAAAGTCATAGAGCATTTGAGTGTCCACACTATCAAGATCAAGAAAAGAGGCAAAATGATTGCCCAAGAATGAATATAGTTAAGGCTAAGATAGAGGAAGAAAATAATAAAATTACACCAATAGATGTTGGAGAGAATCTCATGATGAGACAAACAATGATAACTCCAAGGAAGGAACAAGTGTAAAATAAAAAAGGTGGTGATGCATGGTTGTGCTCAAACATTTTTTGAACAAGATGTTCTTCAGTTGGAAATGTATGCAAAGTAAATATAGATGGTGATAGTTTCAAAAATATGGTTTCTAAGAAAATGACCAAATTTTTAATGTGAAAAGCATCCTAATTCTTATCATATTTCATGGTTTAAGAAAGGGAATGAGGTTATAGTAGATAAAAGGCAATTAATCAAATTTTCTCTAGGAAAAAACATATAATGATGAAATATGGTGTGATGTTATTCCTATTGATGCATGCCAATTTTTATTGGGCAGACCATGGTAATTTGACAGAAAAGTAATTCATGATGGAGTAAATAACATGTACACTTTTTATAAAGGTGTTACAAAGCTAATTTTTTTACCTTACAAAAAGAAGGTAAAGGTAGAAAGCATGCTCTCTGCTAAAGAATTTATCCAAGATATGAAGGTGGTAGATTATTGTTATCTATCGGTAGAAATTAATGAAGACATAAAAATGGTGTAAATACCAATAGAAGAAGTAAGTGATACAAAAAAACTAGGTCAACCTATCTACTTATAGTTGATTTCGATATTTTTGGAGGCCATACATGACCATTTAAGGGTCCAAAATTATACTTTAATATTTTGTTTAAGAATTTCTTATTTTTATAAACTGTATATTTTTAGGTCCAAACATCAGCTTTAGTTCAATTTTGTATGATAGTTTAATTTTAGCATTTATGATATTTTAGAAGATTTTCAGAGCTATGCATGCTTGTGTGTGAAACTTATTATAGATAGTATTTGTTAAAAATAGTTTTTTTTTAGATTTTAGTTTTTTTTCAAATTTTGCATGTTAACTCTAAAATTTCAATTTAGGCTTATTTATGCATTGTTTGAGTTTGTAATTAATTCAATTCATTGAATATAAATCAATTTTGAGTATTGTTTCAAATCTTTACCTATTGGTAATTTTATTGTCTTGATAGTTTTTAGGTTCATTATCTAGTATTAGATCAAGTTTGAATCTTAGAGGAGTAAAAGAATGGGAAAAAGACATGTAGGTATTGCAAAAATGAACCAAACAATACAAGATCTGCATAATAAAGTGGAATAATCAATTGAGGTTATCACCAATCAGAGAAGAAGACAAGGTAATAATGAGGAGGACACATATTATAATGAAAAAGTTCAACAAGAAGAATAACAACAAGAGCAGCCACCATCGATTGAAGAGAGGATGTTTCATGCTTTAGAAGGAATAAATTAAAGAATCAAGGTTGATTTTTCATATTATGGAAGAAGTTTAAAATCAGAAGAGTTCATAGATTGGATGAATAAAATGGATAATTTCTTTGAGTGGAAGACTATGAGAGAAGACAAGAAAGTAAAAAATTTATGCATGAAAATTAAAGGTCATGCAATGACTTGATGGGATCACCTACAGAAAGAGAGATAGAGAAAAGGTAAAGAGAAGATTAATACATGGAAAAATATTGAGAAGATGATGAGGGAGATTTTTTTTCTTGTGGATTACGCACAAACCCTATACATAAGATTTTAAAATTTGAGGCAAGAAGATCATAGTATACAAGAGTATGCAGATGACTTTTATAAGTTCATATATGAGTGGAGCATGATGAAACAAAAGAGTAGACGGTTTTAAGATATGTAAGTGGTTTGTAATTTTCTATTCAAGATGAATTAAGTATTCATAGAATACTTTACATGGAGGATACTTATCAATTAGCTTTGAATCTAGAAGAAAAACAAAATATACATAATTCTAGAATAACATCTCTTGGTCCTAGAAGAGGTGGATCCCATTCACATAGGGCATGAGGTGGGTTTAATAACAATAAATGTAAATCATCACATGGTGCAGAAAGACAAGATGAGAATAGGTAAGGGTTTCAATACCAATAAAGAGGAAGAAGATTTCAGAGAGAATGAGGTTATAATGGTTTTAGAGGATGGTTTTTGAATCAACATAGATATTATGTCTATTATATATGTGGAGAAGAAGGCCACAAAGCATTTGAGTTTCCACACTATTAAGATTAAGATAGGAGTCAAGAAGATCACCCAAGAGTGAATCTAGTTGAGGCTAAGATAGAAGACCAAAATACTAAAATTGCACTTGCCGATGTTGGATAGAATATCATGATGAGAACAACCATGATTTCTCAATGATGATGCATGGATGTAATCAAGCATTTTTCAAATAATATGTACTTTGGGTGGAAAGATATGCAAATTAATTATAGATGGTTATAGCTGTGAAAATATGATTCCCAAAGAAATGATAGATAAAATAAACTTATAATGTGAAAAACATCCCATTATTTATCGTATTTCATGGTTTAAGAAAGATAATGAAGTTATAATAGATAAATGATGCTTAATCAAGTTTTCTATAAGAAAAAGTTATAGTAATAAAATATGGTGTGATGTTATTATAATAGATGCATGCCATGTGTTATTGGGAAGATCACGAAAATATGACATGAAATTAATTCTTGATGGAGTAAAGAACATGTACACTCTTTAGAAAAGTGGTACAAAGGTAGTTTTGTTACCTCATAAAGAGGAAGATAAAGTAGAAACCATACTCTCTAATAAAGAATTTATCCAAGATATGAAGGTAGTAGGTTATTATTATGTATTAGTAGAAAATAATGAAGACACAAAGATGGTGAAAATACAAATAGAAGTAGCAAGAGTGTTGAAAGAATATGCAGATGTTATGCCTAGTGAGTTTACTAGATAGTTTACCATCGAAGAGAGACATTCAACATCACATTGATTTGATTTTCAAGATCAACTCTACCCAATCAAGAAAATTTTAGGATGAGTCCAATAGAACATCAAAAATTAAATAAACATGTTACTAAATTGTTTAAAAAAAAAGGAGATAAGGAAGAGTATGAGTCCATGTGCCACACTAGCATTGATAGCTCCCAAGTAAGATGGAGGATGGATAATGTGTGTTGATAGTAGATCAATTAATAAAATTACAATCAAGTATAAGCTTCCTATACCTTCTTTAAATAATATCATGGATGTTCTTACAAAAGCAAAATATTTTACCAACATTGATCTAAGGAGTGGTTATTATCATATTTAAATTCATGAAAGAGATGACAAGAAAATTGCATTCAAGATTAGGGATAATTTATATGAGTCTATGGTGATGTCATTTGGATTATCTAATGTACCTAGAATATTTATGAGGGTGATGAATATAGTGCTACAAGAATATATTGGTAAGTTTGTGTTTATTTATTTTGATGATATTCTAATATTTATTAAAACTAAAGGATAATACTTATAACATTTGAGAAAGGTACAATATTTTTTAATAAACGAGAAGTTGTATGTAAATTTAAATAAGTGCAGGTTTATACAAAATAATTTTGTTTCCTTAAAAATTTTAGTTTCAACAGATGGTGTGAAAATGGATGAAGAAAAGAAAAAGAAAATTATTGAGTGGCTTATTCTAAAAATCATTACAGAGTTAAGAAGTTTCCATGGGCTAAAATTTTTTTATAAAAAAATTATTAAGAATTTTAGTAGTATTATGGCACCAGTAATAGATTGCATGATAGGAAAAGAATCTTCATAGAATAGAGAATCCATACAAAGCTTTGAATTTTTAAAGAATAAGACTATAGAAAGATAAATTTTACCATTACAAAATTTTATCAAAGCATTTGATGTTGATTGTGATGCTTCATTTGTGGGAATCGGTGTTGTGTTGAGTCAATAAGAAAAGCTAATGACATATTTCAGTGATAAATTGAATGAGGTAAAGATAAATTATTCTACTTATGATGTTGAACTTTCTAAAATTGTACAAGCATTAAGACATATGAAGCATTATCTAGTGCTTATAGAGATTATTTTATTTATAGATCATGAGGATTTGAAGTATGTGAATACACAAAAGAAGTTGAAAAGTAGGCATGAAAAGTAGGTTTGTTTCTTGCGGGTGTATAATTTTGTGTTGAAACATAAATCATAAAAATAGAATTAGGTAGTTGATACATTAATAAGGAGAGTACTGTTATTGACTATTATGGTGAGTGAGGTAACTAGAATTTCATACTATCAAATAATTATATTATACCAATCCGTATTTTAGAAGTGTAAAATCCATTAATAGTTTGAATAGATACTATTCATGGTGAGTATCTTATACAAGAAAGTTATCTCTTCAAAGGGAAATAATTATGCATTCTAGTTGGCTCTTTACAATACAATATAATAAGAAAATTACATAGTGGTAGTTTGGTTAGACATTTTGGTAAGAAGAAAACAATAGCTTTGGTGAATGAAAAGCATTTTTGACCAAAGATGAAGAGAGATATGACAAGGTATGTTTCAAAGTGAAAAATATATCAGGTGGCTAAAATACATGCATAGAATATTAGACTATACATATCATTACCATTTCAAAGAGGACCATAGACATATTTGAGTAAAGATTTTGTGTTGGGATTACCAAACACATAGATAGGTAATGATTCAATTTTTGTTGTTGTAGACACATTTTTTTAAAATGTTTCATTTCATTACATGCAAAAAAACCAATGATGCCACTAGAGTTGTAGAATTATTTTTGAAGGATATTGTAAGATTGCATGGCATTTCAAAAACTAATAATTCAGACAGGGATAAAAATTTTAAGTCATTTTTGGAAGACTTTATGGAATATGAGTACTAATCTATAATTCAGTAGTGCATATCAGTGATTAATAGATGGACAATCATAAGTTGTGAATAAGAGCTTGGGAAATTTGTTAAGATTCATACTAGTAGAGAAACCAAACAATGAGACTTGGATTTACCACAAACTAAGTTTTTATATAATAGTTTAGTGAGTAGATAAAAAGGAAAGTCATCATTTTAAATTGTTTATGAGATAATTATTATGGGTATTTGAGGTTTGGTATAATTACCAATTGCAAATCGAGTTAGTGATGATGTCAAAGCATTTATAGAACATATGTAATAGTTACAAGGAGTAAGAAGGAAGTTGTAGGAAAGTAATGAGAAATATAAACCAACAGTAGATGAAAAAAAATCATAGGTATTTGAATAAGGAGAGCTTGTAATGGTTTACTTGACGAAATAAATATTTCTAAAAGGCACATATAACAAGTTGAAGTACAATAATATTGGACCATGCATAATTGTGAAAAAAGTTAATGACAATACTTATGAGGTGAGTTTCCCACATAATTTTTATATCTCTCCAATATTTAGTGTTTTAAATTTATATAAATTCCATGGACAAGATGGTGAAGGTGACAAAGATGAAATAAATTAGGAGTGTAGCAGGTTCTAAAGAAGAAGACAAAAATAGTCCATGTTTTGGATATGAAGATAGTGAGCACAAGGAAACGGAATTATAATAGCATTTTTGTGTAATGGAAGGATTGTAGCAAGAATACAACACTTAGATTATAAAATGGGGGCTAAAGAAGATTGATAAATAATAAACCTAAAAATTGTCAAGAACATGAAAATTACCAACATACCAAGATCCTGAATAAATATTAAAAATTGATTCATATTAATTGATTGAAATAATTACCAACCCAAACCATGCTTAAATAAGCCTCAACTCAAAAAATTTATTTTACATGTAAAATTCAAAAAACATCTAAAATCTTAAAAAAATGCTTATTTTTAAAAACTCTTGAAATAGACCATAAATCACCCAAAATATCCTTAAAACTATAACTATACTATGGAACAAAATTCAACTGAATTTGATGTCAGGTTATAAAAGTATATAAGTTTTAAAATTAGAAAATTCTCAAAAAAATCATTAAACATTAATTTTGAAATTTTAGATGATCATGTTTGGCCTCTAAAAAATATCAAAATAAAATATAAGTGGATAGATCCACTGAGGGTAGAATAAAATTTTTCAACATGATCATTTTGGCAAGTGGAAGAGCTCAAATAGAGTTACAAGTTAAAAGTTATGGCCTCCAGAAGGTTGGCCTAATTTTTCCGCATCATTCTCCTCTGGTTGAAAACAACTTAACTACTACGAGTTGCTCCTATTTTACTACCACCATTATTTATTATCAATCTTTCTCAGCTCTTATTTTGTAATCTATGTGTTACCTTTTCTCTATAATCCTTCCCATTGCACCCAATACCTGTAATAATACCCTTGGCTTATGCTCACTATCATTATATCTAAAATCTGCACTATTTTTTCTTTCTTCTTATTTGAAACTTGTTGGTCCCAAATTACTTCATATTTTTCATATTCACCATCTTATCCATGGCATTCATATAAATATAAAACATTAAATACTAGAGATTTATAAAAACTATGTGGTAAACTTACCTCATATATGTTATCATTGATTTTCTTCACAATTTTGCATGGCTCAATTTTATTGTACTTCAATTTATTGTATGTCCCTGTTAGAAACCTCTTTTTTCTCAAGTAAACCATTAACAACTATCATTCTTCAAATACCTTTGATCTTTTGAAATCTGTTTCTACTTTATACTTTTCATTACTTTCCTATAACTAGCTTTTTACTCCTTATAACTTCTGCATATGCTCTATAATTGCTTCTGCATCATCACTAATTTGATCTACAATTAGAAATTGTATCAAATATAAAATAACCATAGAATTTTTCTCATAAAAAATTTGAACATGTGTCATTCTTCTTGATCTATTCATTGAACTAATATATGCAAACTTAGCTTGTGGTAAAGCCAAATCCCTTTGCTTTGGCTTCTCTCCCACTATGCTTCTCAAGAAATTTTCCAAGATCCTATTCACAACTTTTGTCTATCCATCTATTTATGGGTGATTTGAACTAATTAATGTAGCTAAATACCCATCTTTTTCCACAAAGTCCTCCAAAAATGACTTAAAATTTTCATGTCGCTATCTAAAGTAATAGTTTTTGAAATACCATGAAATCTCACAATATCAATAAAAAATAATTATAAAAATCTAGTGGCATCATTGGTTTTTTTAGATGAAATGAAATGAACCATTGTAAATAATCTATATACAACAAAAAAAAATTGAATCATTACCTCTCTGTGTGTTTGTCAATTCTAACATAAAGTCTATACTCAAATCTGTCCACGATCCTCTTAGAACTAATAATGGCATGAACAGTCCAATGTTTTGTACATGTCTTTTAGCCACCTAACATATTATTCACCTTAAAATATACCTTGTCATATCTCTCTTCATCTTTGACAAAAAATATGTTTCCCCCACCAAAGTTATTGTCTTCGTCTTACCAAAATGTCTAGCCAAACTGCCACTATGTAATTCTCTTATTATATTATCTCATAGAGACCCAGCTAGAATTCATAAGCCTTTTGTATAATATACTCATCATGAATAACATCTATCCCACTTTTTAATGGATTTTTTTACTACTCAACTATCTTTCTAAAATATGGGTCAATAACATATAATACTTTAATAGCTTAAAATCCAACTACTTCACTCACTATAGTAGTTAATAATGCTACCCTCCTACTCAATGCATCAGCTACCTTTTTTTTTTTTTTGGTTTATGTTTCAACATAAAAGTATACCCGTACAAGAAAGAAACCCACTTTGCATGCTTACTATTCAACTTATTTTGTGTATTCACATACTTTATTCTTATCTCATTCAATTTCTCAATGAAATGTGCTATTGGCTTTCCTTCTTAACTCAACACAACACCAATTCCTAAAAACAAAGCATCATAATCAACCTCAAAAACTTTGTTAAAATATTGTAATGCTAAAATTGGTCTTTATGTAATCTTCTTCTTCAAAATTTCAAAACTTTCTCTCACTGCTCTAGTCCATGAAAATTCTTTCCCTGTCATGCAATCTATTATTGGTGCAAAATACTACTAAAATTTTAAATAATTTTTTTATAAAAAATTGTTAAACCATGGAATCTTCTTACCTCTGTAATACTTCTTAGAATAGGTCACTAAAAATTTATCTTTATCTTTTATTCATCTATTTTCACACCATCTGATGAAACTGTAAATCCCAAAAATACAAAAATATTTTGTATAAACTTGCACTTTTTCAAATTTGCATACAACTTCTCTTTTTTTAACAAATCCAATACCATTCTCAAATGCTTTAAGTATTCTTCTTTAGTCTTACTGAATATCAAAATATCATCAAAATAAATAATTATAGATTTACCAATAATTCTCATAGCACTGTATTCATCACCCTCATAAATATGCTAAGTGCATTAGATAATTTAAATGGCATCATCATCCACTCATATAAATCATCCCTAGTCTTAAATGTAGTTTTACACTCATCTCCTTCACGAATTTGAATCTGATAATAACCACTCTTTAGATCAATCTTAATAAATTATTTTTCTCCTAATAGTACATCCATCATATCATCTAAATGATATAGAAGAAACCTATACTTTATTGTAATTTTATTAATTTCTCGACTATGCACACACATTCTCTATCATCCATCTTTATATTTGGAGTTAGCAATGTTGGTGTTGCACAAGGACTCATACTCTCCCTTATCACTTGATTTTTTAGCAATTTAGTAATCTAGTTATTTAATTCTACATGTTCTATTGAACTCATTCTATAAGTTGCTTGATTGGGTAGAGTTGATCATAGAATCAAAAAAAATTGATATTGAATATCTCTCTTCAATGGTAAGCCATCTGGTAACTCATCATGAATAACATGTGCATATTATTTCAACACTCTTGTTGCTTTTGTTGGTATTGAAATAATCTTTGTTTCTTCATTTTTTGCTACTAATGCATAACAATAACCTGCTACATTCATATCATAGATAATTTTTTTAGTACATATCACGCTTTTTTATCTTCTCTTCCACTTTAAGAGGTAACAAAACTATCTTTGTACCATCTTTCTAAAAAGTGTATGTGTTTTTTGCTCCATCATGAATTACTTTCCTATCAAATTTTCATGGTCTCCCTAATAACAAATAACATGCATCCATCAGAATAAAATCACACCATATTTTATCATTATAACTCTTTCTTATAGAAAAATTGATTAAGCACATTTTATCTACTTTAACTTCATTCCCTTTCTTAAACCATGAAATATGATAAGGATTAGAATAATTTTTAAATTTTATATTTAATTTTTTAATCATTTTTTTAGAAACCATATTTTCACAACTACCACCTTCTATTATTTATTTTCATAAGTTTCCACCTAAATTATATCTTGTTCGAAACACATTTGATTGTAGCCATGCATAACCACCTTATTTTTTCTACACTTGATCCTTCCTTGGATCAATCACTGTTCTTCTTATCATGATATTTTATCCAACATATGCTAGTGTAACTTTAGTATTTTGCTTTTCTCTTTCCGCCTCAACTAGATTTACTCTTTGGTTATCTTCTTGCCTCCTTTCTTGATCTTGATACTTTGGATACTCAAATTCTATGTGCCTTTCTTCTCCACATCTCTAATAGACATAATATCTATGTTGATTCAAAAATTATCCTCTAGCACCACCATAACCTCATCCTCTCTGAAATCCTCTTCCTCTTTGTTGGTATTGAAACGCTTGCCTATTATCACCTTGCCTGTCTACACCACATGACAATTCACTTTTATTGGCATTAAAGCCACCTCTGGTAGTATTAAACCCACCTCATCCCCTTATTTGAGGGTATCCACTTCCTTTTATACCAATAGATGTCTTTCTAAAATTCTATCTATTTTGTTCTTTTCTACCTTCATAGCTATTTGATAAGTCTCCTCTATGTTAAGTATTTTATGCATATTTAATTCATATTGATTAGAAAATTTCAAACCATTTACATACCTTGAAGCCATCTACTTTTTTATTTTCTCATGTTCCACTCATATGAAAATCTTATAAAATTTATATGTATACTCTTGTATTCTATGATCTTTTTTCCTCAAATTTTAAAATCTTCTATATAGGGTTTATGTATAATTCACAGGGACAAATTTCTCTCTCAGCTTCTTCTCCATCTATTTCCATAAATTAATCTCCTCTTTACCTTTTACCTATCTCTCTTTCTACAGGTGATCCCATCAAATCATTGCATGAATTTTTAATTTCATGCATGCAAACTTTACCTTTTTGTCTTCTCTCATAGTCTTCCACTTGAAGAACTTCTCCTCCTATTCATCAAATCTATCAACTCCTTTGGCTTTAAATTACCTTCATAATCTGAAACATTAACTTTGATTCCTTCATTTATTTCTTCTGAATCCTAAACCATCCTCTCTTTTATTGATGGTGGCTACTCTTATTCTTCTTCTTCTTGCTAAACTTTTTCATCATGATCTGTGTCTTTCTCATTACCACCTTGTCTCATCTACTAATTAGTGATAACCTTTATTAATTATTGAACTTGAATCTATAGGTCTTTTATAATCTAGATCATCTACGTAACACCTCCTTTTTCTCTCTTAGTTATTTATTTATCCAAGATTCAAACTTGCTCTGATACCAAATAATAAACCCAAAAATAATCAAGAACAAAAAAATTACCAATAGATCAATATCTTAAAATAAAACTCAAAATTGATTCGTATTGACAACTTCAAATAATTAAAAATTCAAACAATGCTTACATAAGTCTCAACTTATAAATTTGAGTTTTCGTGCAAAATTCAAAATTCAAAAAAAAAAAAAAAAAATCTCAAAAAAAATGCCTATTTTTAAAAACTTTTGAAATAGCCCAAAAATTTATCAAAATATATTAAACACTATAACTAGAAAATGCAATTAAATTCAACTAAAATTAATGTTTGGTTCTAAAAGTATATAGTTTCTAAAAATAGAATTTTTAAAAAAAAATCATTAAATGTTAATTTTGAACCTTCAGATGATCACATTTGGCCTCTAAAAATATCAAAAATCAAATCTAAGTGGATAGAGCCACTTAGGGTAGAACTAAACTTTTTAATACAATCATTTTAGCATGTGGAAGAGCTCAAATAGAGTAATGAGTCAATGGTTATGACCTCTCGAAGCTTGGCCTAATTTTTTACATCAATAAATAAAAATGGTTTTACTACAATTAGAGAAACTTATAGGAGCTGAGTTATTTTCAGGAGGCTATAACTTTTGACCCATAGCTCTGTTTGAGCTCTTCTACACATCAAAATGGCAATCTCTAAAAGTTTGATGTTATCCTAAAATTTTCTATCCACTTAGAGTTTATTTAGATATTTGTTAAAGGCCATACGTGATCATCTAAGGGTCCAAAATTATCTTTTAATAATTTTTTTTAGAATTATATTTTTTAATAATTATATATTTTTAGGTGTGGACGTCAAATTTAGTTGAATTTCATTTGATAGGTTATTTTTAACATTTAGGATATTTTGAAAGATTTTTAGAGCTGCATACACTTACATGAAAAATTTGCTATAAATAGTAGCTACTAAAAATAGAATTAATTTTAGATTTTTTATTTTTTTTAATTTTACATATCAACTTTAAATTATGAGTTGAGACTTATTTAAGCATGTTTTGGGTTTTTAATTATTTTTTGAATCAGTTTTGAGTATTGTTTTAGATCTTGATCTATTAGTAATTTTATTATCTTGATACTTTTTGGGATCATTATCAAGACTGTTGAAAGAATATGCAAATGTTATACCTAATGAGTTATCAGATGGTTTACCACTGAAGAGAGATATTTAGCATCACATTGATTTCATCTCATGATCAACTCTACCTAATCAAATAGCTTATAGGATGAGTCTAGTAGAACATATATAATTAAATAAATAGGTTATTGAATTGTTAAGAAAGAATTAGATAAGGGAGAGTATGAGTCTATGTGCAACACCAAAATTGATAACTCCAAAGAAAGATGGAGGATGAATAATGTGTGTGAATAGTAGATCAATTAATAAAATTATAATCAAGTATAGATTTTATATACCTCATTTAGATGATATGATGGATGTGCTTGCAGAGAAATATATTTTACTAAGATTGATCTAAGGAGTTGCTATTATCATATTTGAATTTGTGAAGGAGATAAGCGTAAAACTACATTCAAGACTAGGGATGGCTTGTATGAGTGGATGGTGATGCCCTTCAGATTATCTAATGCACCTAGCACATTAATGAGAATGATGAATAAAATGCTACGATAGTATATTGGTAAGTTTATGGTTGATTATTTTGATGATATTTTGATATTCAGTAATACTAAATAAAAACACTCATAACATTTTATAATGGTACTAGATTTTTTATGAAAGGAGAAGTTGTATGCAAATTACAAGAAGTCCAGGTTTATGTAAAATTATTTTGTATTTTTGGGAATTCTATTTTCAATATATGGTGTGAGAATGGATAAATAAAAGATAAAACCAATTTTTCACTGGCCTATTACAAAAAACATTACAAAGGTAAGAAGTTTCCATGGTTTATTTATTTTTTACCAAAATTTTATTAAAAAATTTAGTAGTATTGTGGCACCAGAAACATATTGCATAAGAGGGAAAGAATTTTAATGAACTAGACTAGCCATAAAAATATTTGAATTTTTGAAGAAAAAATTATGAAAAAATCTATTTTAGCATTACCAGATTATAACAAAGTGTTTGAGGTTGATAGTGATGCTTCATTTCTGAGAATTGGTGATGAGTTGAGTCAAGAAGAAAAGCTAATAACATATTTTAGTGAGAAATTGAATAAGTTAAGAATAAAATATTCTACTTAAGATGTTGAAAGTTATGTAATTGTACAAGCATTAAGATATTGAAAGCATTATCTAGTGCATAAAGAGTTTATCTTATTTATAGATCATGACTATTTAAAGTATGCGAATACAAAAAATAAGTTGAATAGTAGGCATGGAAAGTGGGTTTTTTTCTTATAGGGGTATACTTTTGTGTTGAAACATAAATTTAAAAAAATAGAATCAGGTAGTTGATGCATTAAGGAGAGTAATATTAAAAAACTACTATGGTCAGTGAAGGAGTTGGATTTGAAGCTATAAAATAATTATATGATATCGATCCATATTTTAGCAAGGTGGTTAAGTAGTGAAATAATCCATTAAAAGGTGGCATATATACTATTCATGATGAGTATCTTATACAAGAAGGTTATCTCTTCAAATGGAAATAATTGTGAATACAAGTTGCATCTCTACGAGATGATATAATAAGAGAATTACATAGTGGAGGTTTGGTTGGACATTTCGGTAATATGAAGACAATAGATTTGGTGGAGGAAAAGTATTTTTGGCTAAAGATTAAGAGAGATGTGACAACATATGTTTCTAGGTGCAGGATATGTCAGGGGACTAAAGGACATGCATAAATACTAGACTATACGTGGCATTACCAACTTTGGGAGGACAATGGTAAGATTTGAATATGAATTTTATGTTGGGATTACAAAATACATAGAGATGTAATTATTCAATTTCTATTATTATGGACATATTTTCTAAAATATTTCATTTCATACATGTAAAAAAACCAATGATGCCACTAGAGTTATAGAAATACTTCTTAAGGATATTTTGAGATTGCATTGTCTTGCAAAACCTATTACTTCAAATAGGGGCATAAAAATTTTAAGTCATTTTTGGATGATTATTTGGAAGAAGTTGTGTACTAATCTAGAATTCAATAGTGCATATCACCTAAAAATAGATGGATAGATAGAATATATGAATATGAGCTTGAAAAATTTGTTGAGATGCATAGTAGAAGAAAAACCTAAGTAATAGAATTTTTTTTTAAAACAAGATGAGTTTGCATATAAAATTTTAGTGAATATATCAACAGAAAAATCATCATTTCAAATAATTTATGGGAAAAATCCTATGGGTATTTTAGACATGATACAATTACAAAATTGTAGATCGAATTAGTGATGATGCAGAAGCATTTATAGAGCATATGCAATAGTTGCAAGGAGTAAGAAGAAAGTTGAAAGAAAGTAATGAGAAATATAAAGCATCAATAGGTATGAGAAGAAGATCCAAGGTATTTGATTAACGTGAGTTGATAATGGTTTTCTTGAGGTAAGAAATATTTTCATACAACAAGTTGAAGTCTAGGAAAATTGATCCATATAGAATTGTGAATAAAAATAATGACAATTCATATGAGGTCCGTTTACCAAAGAATTTTGATATCTCTCTAATATTTAATGTTTCAAATTTATATGAATTTCATGGAGAAGATAGTGAAGGCGATGAAGATGAATAAATAAATTGGTAGCATCAGGTTGTAAAGAAGAAGCAAAAGATAGTGCATATTTTGGATATGAAAATAGTGAGCACAAGGAAAGGAAATTATAACAAGTATTTGGTTTAGTGGGAAGGATTGCAGCAAGAAAATAACACTTACATTATAGAATGGGAGAAAAAGAATATTGACAAATAAAAATTTTAGTAGTACAATCAAGGTAACTCATAGGAGATAAATTATTTTCAACTAGAGGAGAATGATGTAAAACAAATAAGCCAAACTTATGGAGGCCATAAATTTACCCGTAGCTCCATTTGAGCTCTTCCATATCTCTAAAAAAACCGTCTTGAACATTTTTTTCTACCCTAATCCAAAAATTTTATTTAGAGGTCTTTTTGATATTTTTTAGAGGCCAAACATGACCATATGAGGCTTCTAAATTATGGTTTATTGATTTTTAAGGACCTTTATATGTTTATAAATTATATATTTTTATGACTAGAAGTAAACTTTAGTTGAAATTTATCTAATAGGATAATTTTAGTGTTTAGTGTATTTTAGGTGATTTTTAGAGTTGTGCATGCTTCTATGCGAAACTTACTAAAAATAGAAGCTGCTAAAAATAATTTTTTTTTTTAAATTTTAGTTTTTTTTCAAATTTATACATGTCAACTCTAATTCTGAGTTGAAGCTTATTTATGCATAATTTGGATTGTAATTTTATTATAAATTTTGAGCTATTAATAATTTTATTGTCTTGATAATTTTCTCCTTCATTACAATATTGAATACATTATATAGAAATAAATTAACATTTTCATCGTTAATCATGCTTTATAATACTAATCACAAATAAATATTTTCATAATTTAATATGGAAAAAATAAAATATAACATAAATAATTATATATTATATATATTTAAAACTTTTATACATATTTATATGTTTAAATAT
Source organism: Torreya grandis (assembly GCA_037957365.1). Lineage (NCBI taxonomy): Eukaryota > Viridiplantae > Streptophyta > Pinopsida > Cupressales > Taxaceae > Torreya > Torreya grandis. The sequence continues at coordinate 646,551 of JARHVA010002637.1, forward strand.
AAAAAACAATCAACAAAAATATATTATTTTATTCTTTAAACTACACAAAACATAAACTCAACATAACCATACACTATGCATTAATAGTCGAGAGCTCCATCATATATAACCACTAGTAACATGCATATATTTGTGTCGTATAAAAGGTCCTCACATCTTATACTCTCAATCTTAGAAGGTGCATTTACACAAAGGTGCATTTACACTTGTGTACCTTGCACCCAACGCATACAAATACCTACTTTTATGCGAGGTCTATGGTACATATATTCATGCACATGTTATGTTAGCATTGAAATCACTCAGAAATATTAACTATAACAAAATAATGAAAAGAAAAAAGAGATAGAAACGAAAAAGAATAGAGGCACTTGAATATTGCATGTGTGCTCTTGATATGCTTGTATATGTGATACAATTTGTGCTCAATTACAAGGCTGTAGCACCCGCCAAACCAATTAGATATAGTGCCACATTGTGATGCTTAGAAGCTACATTGTGCCATGTTTCCTAAGAGCAAAAGCATTTGTTTTAAATTTTATTACATTCACATTAATTTGAATCTTCAGGGATCAAAAGATGATACTTTTCCATTTGAAAATAAAATAACATAATGAAGCAAACGCAAGAATGCCTCAAAGATTACAAACGGTATCTAGAAGGCTTTCACTCTTCTTCTTTGTTTCCCTCAATCTGCACTTGCTTATCAAATACTTCTGATACGATTGAGAAATCTGAACATGGTCCTTACTTCTCCTGCAACCAAGAGCTATTTCTAATATAACAACACTATTCCTCCCATTAACTCGAACTCCCATCATGTCTTCCAATTCCTTGCCGATTCTAGTAATCTTCAAACTAGTATGATCACCATCTGAAATTCTACCCTTGATCACAAGGTCACACTGTACAAAGTTGGAAGGACATATGCTATGAGCAGGTAGTATACAGCCAAAGTCTATTAGAAAATTCTTTTGAGAAGGCCATTCCATCTTCCCAACCAAGGGTCTCCAGCTTGAAAGGTTAATAGCTTGCTTTGTTCTCTTTTTTATCGGAATCCATCTTAGCCTGATATCGTCCATCAATTGCTCACAAAATTTGTGACCATTTTCCTGAATAAATATTGTTGGCAAGTCAGCTGCAAAGCTGTGATCATCATCTACAACATCATAAAAGTTAAGGAGCTCCATCTTGAAAGGGAAATCAGAGAACATATCTGGAAAATCATCTGCAGAAGGAATACCCCAAATAACTCTAGAATAAATGGGCTTGTTCTTGTACACCACATCCACAACCCACACAAAATCAGAGTGCACATTATTATGAACTTCTAGACTGCCTTTACTCAAAGTTTTGGAATCCCCATCATACACAACTACGGGAAATCAATCAGCATAGAATGTTTTGAATCTACCCAGTGAAGAAGAAATCAATTCTTTAATACCTGTGTCCTTTGTGGAAGGCCAGGTAGACCAGCATTTTTCTTCCCGCACACTCTCCTGTCTTGCAATGGACAAAAATTCTCAACACACACATTTTGCATTTGCAAGTGTCATGCCATCCACACGGCTTAGGATCTCAGAGATAAGCTCACCGTTCAAAGACATCTTCAAACAATGATAGACTGCACCAGTTTAATGCTTATGATTAAAAAAACACAATGATCTCCCAGAGTTTCACTATACTGCATCTAAGTTTAGATTACAAAATTATGGAACTATTCTTTACTTCCACGCAGTTGACTCTAAGATATGTTTATTCCAAACAAGGGTTTCCTTCCAACTAATTTGCGAAAAGTAGAATTTAAAACACAATAAAATTGGCGTGAGTGACGTTTATTGTTCAAGTTTTATCTGGTGCATTATATGGCGTTCAAATAATGATTCTAGAAGGAAAAATAACGTTTTTTTGTTTCAGATATTTAATTGTAAAATTACATAAAATTTGATATCAATTAAATTTGTCTTAAAATATATGAATAAAGTTGGAATGTATATATTTGATTTTTTTGTTACTTATTATTATTGAATATAATTAAAATCCGTATTAATTTTATTTAATTATAATATTAACTGTTTTATAAACTTATCTTATTTGAAATAATGAATTTTTTTAAGTAATCAATTATTATTTTTTAAATATATTTAATTTACATGATGTATTCAAGTAAAACTTGTATTTATATATTTTTAATTATAATTTTAAATATATTTTACAATTGTTATATATGTTTTGATGTTCATTTCAAATATTTTTCAATTTTAAAATATTGTTAAATTTATTTATATTTTTTAATATTTTAATAATTGTAAATAACTTATCTTCAGTGTTACACAAATTCCAGTAATTAATATATATAAATGATATTTGTTTATATATATAAATAATAAATATTTAAAGATATATTTTTAATATAATAATATTACATATATATTAATATATTTATTTTAAAAATTATTTGAAAAAAAATAGATTTAAATTGTATAATATAATTCAAATTTTTCTAATTAATTTTTTATAAATTAAACAATTTTATTAATAACTCAATAATTTTCAATTATTCAAATATCTTCTTAAAATTTGGAAAATTATTTTATATCATCAAAATTTAAATAACATCAACTATTAACTTACATATAATTAGACTATTATCACCACCCTAGCTCTCACTAGAAGTTAACCCATTAGCCTAATGATAGTAATAAATATATTAATAATTTTTTTAAAAGTATTACTTTTGAAAAAATATATTGATAAATTTTAAAAAGGTATAACTTTCTAAATGAAAAATATTGATTGCGGAGAAAATTTTAACGTTCGATTTGTCCCATTTAACATGTTAATTGGTGTCGGCATCAAACTGCGTTGAATTTATCGTTTAGATGAAACTTATTTAATGTTTTTACTACACCCTATTCGTAAAGAAAGAATTTATATAAGAAGTTTTGCTTTGCGGAGACACCCCTACGCATTCATTTGTGTATCCGTTTGATTTTTTAAATTTAGGTGAGGGGATTAATAGTTGAGGGGTTTTATAGTTGTGATTGTAATTATGATTTTTAATTTAAGATATTAAGATATATTTAATTAAATTATAAGTTGATTAGTTTTTATAAAAGTCAAACATATATATATATAAAAAGATCCTTTTAAAATAGATCTGCATTAAAATTAAAAATAAAATTTACATCATATTCAATAAAATATATATTATATTGAACAAAATGAAAATCATTTTCATTAATATAAAGATTATATTCATTAATATAATTATCATATTTATATTAGAAGAATTTTATTTGAAAAAGAATGCAAAGATTGGTCTCACATATGCCTTGGAAACATAATGTTTTTGTCAACAATTATTTAGTGACACATGTCAGGGAGAGGCGTTACACTTTCTTCTTTGTGGTTTTTTGTGGCATGTGTCACGGGGAGGCTTATGCATACATAGATGTTGATAAGTCATTTAGATGGAAGGAACATTACTGTCAATTGTGCTTATACCAAAGTAAGTGGTGGAGGCGATGTTGACAGAGGTGAAAATGGATATTGCACAGGTGGAGGATATAGTGGTGGCAACAACAATGGCTACAAAAGGCCAATGCAATGGTTAGAATACCAAGGAGAATTAGTGCTAGGGTAAATAGGAAGCTCAAAATGTTCTTCATCCATTATGCTCATTTCGGAAGCAGCATTACTCTAAAAACTTTTGCTAGTCTATAAAATAGAATCAATCATGCTATATAGACCAATGTCAATACTCAAATTGTATCTTTCCCTGGTGTATTGTTTTAAATTATACCATAAGCCCATCGGATTCGATGTATGATCTGATAAAGGGAACGCCAATAATATATAAAGACGGACATTGCTTTTGATGAGATTGTCTTCGAGATGGAAAAATAGGTCATTAAGATTGGCTTCCTAAATGTATGATTAGATACTATGAAACATGATGACAAACAATTTTTTTTACTAAAATAAAATAATACTTCCCATTTACCATATTACTTCTGATTGTCATGCATTCCATGCAAACAGCGAGAGATATTCACATTCTTTGTAAATTAAAATTGATATTATGTCAACATCCGACACTGGAAAAATGTAGAAAGAACATAATGGTTGATTTTTTTATATTTTTTTTTGCCTTAGTTTTATCCAACCCCTTGTTCACAGATTCATTCACTATCATGACAACAACCCATCGCATAGTTGGACAGTTAACCGTTTTGTAATACACGTCATGATTTTGTTTTTCTCAAATGTCTATATAATATATTAAAATTCTATAAAAAAGACAATGGTTGGATTGTTTTAGCCTTAGTTTTATCAATTCCCCGTTAGCAAATTTATTCACCATCATGCCAATAACCCACTGCATATTGGACAATTAACTGTTGCATAATACATGTGTCATTTTATTATAATAATAATAATAATAATAATAATAATAATAATAATAATAATAATCATAATAATAATAGATAAAATATGTAAAACACACTAATAAATATCATTCTCAAGGTACTTATATCATTTTGAATTGTGAGTACCTTAAGAATGATATCTATTGGTGTATTTTACATAGATTTATCTAAGATATGTATTCTAGTATCACCTATCGTCATGTAAGATTAATGATTTTTTTAATAAAAACATATTTAATATAAATATTTTTTTAATTATTAACATTAAAAATAGAGAGAAACATAAAGTTTGATATATAAATATATATATATATGGAGAGGGATATCAAAACTATACATATATGACATATATGCAATATAACTATACTTTAGAGAACATGGGAAGTATATCAAAATTGTACATATATGACATATATGCAATATAACTATAATTTAGAGAACATGGGAAGTAGTGAAAAAAAACTATATGACATATATGAAATATACCACTAATTTGATGACATTCAAAAAATAAGCATTTGACATTAAAATGAGAGATAAAGATCAACACATATATGATATATATAAGCAATATAACATTAATAAGTTTTAAAAAATTCATCTATGTATATGACATCCTCAAACAATTGAAGTCTTTTTTCTTCCTCTTTTCTTTTATGTACCCCTTTTCAATTCTTCAATTTCTAAACCCTAGCATATGTGAAAGGTGGTGAAATCCTTAATCTATGTAATGAATTTATAGTTGAGATTGACACAAATATCAAACCCTATCATTTTGTAAGTCTTATATCAATTGTGTCTTTATAAAGTATTAAGCCCTGTGATTTATGGATTGTCAATCACAATGCCAATTCTAAGTTAGCTGACTCACACGGCCCCTTTGTATTAGAATGATATGAATTATTGTTGGAGATTCATCAATAAAATAAATCCTTGTGTGTTTATCAAATTGAACCATAACATATGTAGGTGGTTCAGGGGATGTCAGCCCTAGTTTGTATACAATGTTTTGAATATATCCAAGTGAACCATCGACAAGACCTACTTCTATCCATAAATTTGTGGTGAGCATCACCCTTGCACAAAAAATAGTCAATAATTCAACTTCTAATTGTTCATCATCCAATCCCACAAGAGTATTTTTTTTCCTATAGTTGCAATACTTCAAGTAATAGGTTGATTCAATACATACATTTTTCTCTTATTATGCTTACACACAGTCTCATTTATTAAAAATAAATGCATGTGTTCATTAAAATCCTCCTTTTCAATTGTTTCAAGTGAAGCATATATTCTAGTCATCAGCAATTGCAAGTTGTTAATGGTTGGATTGGCATCTCTTAGATTTATTAGAAGTTCTCAAAACCATCATTGTTCTTCAGTTTGACCCTATTGCCTAAAAATAATGTCAAGTGTAAAATCACTTTAAAAAATTTACCATAATATTTTTACTTTTCTTGTACTTGTATATAGAGGTCTATCTATTCCCAGAGGCAACTATCCCAAATCCCTAACAAAAATCATTGACCTTCCACCAAATCACATATTAGCATTTTTTGGAAATCCCTGGTGGAGTCAAGAATCTATATTTTCATGTATCTTTGTCCTATAAAGCTCATCTCATCAATCAAAATATATCTAACATGTTTAACTTATTCTTGAAAGGTTGTTAACCTTATGCCTTATAGTTTTTCAAAATTTGAAATAGGAATTCATAAGATTGTATGTATTGTTTATACAATAATGTTAAATGTGGCAACTCCTATTAGAGAGAGTAATAGAAGGGGGTGATGTTGTGGTTGTGATAACTCTATAAATTTCAATTTAATCCCTCTAATAAGATAATATTTCCCTAATCCTATCATTCATTGGAGTAATAGATGTAATGGAGATATATTTTATCCTTGATTATAATGTCTTATAATTATATCAGATGCTAATTTTTATTTTTCACTTAGTATTTCATAATAAAAGTTAGACTTTGTTTCATCCATAGCAAGTAAGTTATTTTTTATTTCCATGATTACAAATTTAAGAGATTTGTTCATTTGTTCTTCACCTAGGTAATTTAAATTCTAAATTGTTTGTCTTTCAATATCTCTTCAACCTAATATATCAATCTTAGAAACATGTTGAAATTATTTTCTAGGTAGGCCTGATATGATCTCCCACTCATATTCAGTTGTATCCTGTTGGATAATGCCATCATCATTGTCCTCTATTTCTTGTTGAATGTCATTGTTTATTTCCATTCTTCACTATATATGAAAAGGATAGTATTGTAATTCAACCTAATTATATTTTATTGTCTCCTCATCTTGGACAATGTTTATCTCAGTATCATGAAATGGTTTGTACAATAGTAACCCTGACAAACAAAAAATCTACAAATTTTTAGCTATCTTGTTATTTGAAGGTATAAAACCCCAACCATACCCTTACAATAGCAAATATTTTTATTTATTTCCACTTATATCATTTTCTAATTTTGGGATTATATGTCCAAGTCTTATAGCCTCAATGAGTGGTAAATGCTCCATTAAGTGAGGTCTATCAATATATCCATCAATTACTGACTTTTCATTTTTTCAATTTCTTCATCTTTTATTATATTGGTTTTAATACCAGTTTAAAAACTTTACACCCAGCATTCAATGACACAAATACCTTTCTACACTCCATCAAAGGAAGCTCTAGCAACATGTGATATGTTTCCATTTCAAATATGTCTCTTTCAACAATTGTTTCAATTAGCAAACATTTATGCACTCATACATTAGGATCTTTTATGTTTTCAACATTTGAAAGTCGCATCAACATTTATCAATATGTTTATAAACATTTTACTACTTTTGTAGTATACTTTTTAATGTAGTTCACAATGGAAAATGTTTTTAGAACTAGTTGACAATCTACATTGGCATGCCATGAATGCAACACATGATGATTATGAGTATTCACACGATCATCATTTATTTTTGGCTCATATTTTTAATCTCCTTTTTCTAGATATACACATAGTTTTGATCCAAGGAGATACAAAGGCCAAGGTGCATTATACCTACATCAAATAAATTTCCATGTTATTATTCATATAAAAAAACAATTAATATGTACTTTTACACTAATTCTTATTAATTTTAAGATAATGATTTTCACCTACAAATATTTCTTCCTTTTTTTTTTCATAGACAAGCTCTATCTTTAGTGATGGTATGATTTTGCACCTAATTAATCAATTATTTATAGTCCTATTATGGATCTATTTTATTAATGTTTACTATGTTCCTCAAACATGGATGTGAGCTCAAATTGTGTCCTCCATGTATCACTCATGAAAGTATATTCATTTGTAGTTTTATAATAGTTTCTTTTTTATATAACATAAGTACATTTTTAATCAATTCACATCTATATATTTCTTTGATATGTATCTCATAGGGATTTCATACATGTACGATTACATAAAAATATGTTTTGGCAAAGTCAAAGTGATCTTTATTTTCCCAATCGAAGGTATTCATATTTGGCAATTCATCCAACCATAAAAAACTGTGCACATGTGGATATCCTCTGTGTTATCATTCATATCTACAACAAAAGTCTTTAACCTTCATAAAATTTTATAGTATCTCTTTTTGGAAAATTACATTTCTAATTTTCATATAATAAGAAACTATATTTGGGTGGTCAATTATGTTTTTTAGCTACCATCTTTGTGCTTCATGTGAATCAATAGGCGGAGTCCTTGGCATCACTGCATGGAGGTCTGACCAATACATGTCTACCACACTTAAATTATTGAAGATAGTTGTCATTCTAATTTGATGTAATAAGTTAATTAACTCTACATGACACTTTATCCAATAATAACGTGTGCCTTATAATTTAGTTTTATATTGCATCAATCGATCTACAAGGTGAGATTTTGGCATATTATCCATGTCTTCATGTAATTCATCAATTATAATAGGTAGTTGTTCAAGGCTTTTGTTTACAAATACTGCATGATTAATT
>JARHVA010002637.1:660000-757500 GCA_037957365.1 Torreya grandis
TTGTTTGTTCTATATTTGCCTTGGATTTTGCTCCTCACTCCTTGCATGACTAGGGTGGTTCTTTAATTGAAATCTTCATCTGTGATGAGGCCCATGGAGCTGAGTGTAGTTGGTTTGAGGATCATGGTCCCAAGGAAATATTCCATCCTATTTATCAACTCCTTGTCATACTTAAGGATTCTTTCCAAATTTTTAGATCATTTTTTCAAGCTCCTGATCCTGTTTGGAGGAGCCTTTCTGAGCTACCATGGTGTAAATTTATTGAAAGTGGGATTCTCTTGGGCTCTAGATTAATTTTCCCTTACTTAGATGATAATCCAACTTTATTTGGCTTTAATGTGATCAATACAGGGTCGAATTAGGGTTTTTATGCATGTTAGGGATTTTTTGGAAGTCCCTCTAGAGCTTTAATAGTGATAGCTTGTCAATCTTGTATGAACTTCATGCCTTAAATTTGATTTAGATCTTTGTATTTATATTTTTTCCTTTTAAAACCCACAACATCTTTAGATTTGTCATTTTCTACCTATGTGTCATGGTCATGGTATTTTCACAACATTTTGCTCATTCATATTCCAAAAATGACCATTACCCTTTAGAATCGTAGCTTCATTTCACACCATTGGATAATCCTTACATGGATTAATGCAGACCATTGATCTAGATCTGCAAGATTGAATGTCATTGGTTCTGATCCTATTAAAATATCCACACTAAATGGCGAAATCATGTCTTTGTTATCTGTATGACTGTCAATTTTTAGGTACCTTTTTAGGAATCTTTACAAAACTTAATAGTGACATATCCATATCCATCATTTGATGTCTATGTGAACATCTTTAATAACCATGTGACCATCAGTTTTAAATGACTTCCTTAGGACTCCTTCTTTAGTTTGTAACTTGTCACTTATAGGATTACTCTGCTTCATGTGTGTGCCACTTGGTAGCTTTGTGGGGATTTTGCACTCTATATTTTATCACCTCTATCAGGTTAACATGATTTTATCACATGGAAATCCCACATCTTCTTAGAGCTTCGTTGAAAATTCTACCCTCATCTCAGATCATCTAATCATCATCATCCGAGTCAATGCATGTCATTCGTTCATGATCTGTGGGATGGAACACCATTAGCTATTTTTTTTATTTAGCTAAAATTATGACACTTGCCACATTCTCTCCACCTCAATGGCATCTTTGAAATTTTAACTGACTATGCTCTATTAGATCAATCTTTCCTAACCACATGTGTGTCATTGATCCTATGAAGATGTAAACTAGGTAAGTCAGGCTTGGGAAAATTTATAGGTCGTAGAATAAAATCTTGATAATAACGTCTTTTATTTATGTTAATAAACATGAGCATGAACCTTAAGATCAATATTTTATGCTAATTTTAGAGTATAACAAAATGTGACCCTAAAAATAATAAAATTTCATATCATAAGGTTTTAACCTCAGGTTTCATTGTATAAATAAATACAATGAAACTTTAGGGTAAGGACTTAAGCTAAGTTAGAGTATAGTAAAAGGGACCACATTTTCATGGGATATAAAGGGACCAAGCATAATATTTTTAGACTATGGTTTGGTCATGTTAAAAAACATGACTTAAGCTTTAAGATAAAAATTAGGGTAAGTCTATAGCACTTATAATTATTCCCATGCAAATTTAAATTTAATTAGAAGGGACCTAGGTTAAACATTAGACTAGGGTTTTAATCATGGTTTAAAATATATCTAATTAATTTTAGACCAAAGCCTAATAAAAGGTCCATTTTAGCATTTGATGCACCAAACCCTAAGCACATTCATTCTTAAGTTAGATTCCACTGATCTTGCAACACAAGCAACCAATTTTAGCAACATTGGAAAGGGTAAAACCATGACTATCTAAAAATATGTCCATTGATCCAAGCAAGATTAGTTCTTGAAAACAATAGGAAATATTTAAATTAGGGCTCAGGGAACATGTAAAGATTAATTCAAATTCTTAGATTAAATTTTTTCATGAAAATAAAGCATTTTAATGTAAAATTTTTAGCTAGGTTTAAAACATATTAATGTGACCTCATGAATAATAGGAGACATGGCATAATGTTCAAGCCTAGGTCTATGTCTCAATAATAAGGAGCCTCGAATTAGTTTCCCGATTTGATCTTGCACCATTAGATCATGATCCATGGGGATGAGTGAGATTGGCTCTTATCTCCATTAAGCCATGAGGTTGTGCCACTTGGTAATCCTATAGGATTTCTATACTCTGGCTTGTCAATATTTGTTGGGATAGCATAGTTGTGACACATAGTGGCAGGTTATTTAGTTTGAGTTCTTTTTGAAAATTCAATATCTCTCTCACACCTTTATAATTACTTTATCCAAATGAATGCATATCATTGGGTCTAGATCTAAGGTGTGGGCCACCATTGGCTACTCACTATTATATCTAATGTAGTTATGACATGTGTCATCACCATGTTTTATTTGGGATCCATTGAAACCTTGACTTGATACACACTATTAGATCTATTTTGCCTAAGCAACCATGATTTATTGATCCTATAGATAAACAAAATGCTTAAGTCAAGCTCGAGGATACATAGAATTTAGACTAAGGTTTTGGGCAAAGGTTTTATATGTATTAATAAATATAAATTAAATCTTTAGGATAAAGTGTTAAGTTAGGTCCAACACATTAAAATGATCGCACAAATTAAAAGGGACTTAGCACAAGGATTTTGGATGAAGGTCAATAAATAATAAAAAGGACCCCATGAATAATAAAAGATGAGTCATAAGGATTTATCCTAGGGTTTAAAACTTTAGGATAAAGCTTTATGACGTGTCTAGGATATACAAAAGGAACCTCACATTAGTCGATCCATGTTAAGATAAAAGAGAACAAGGGGGTTTGGGATGTAAATGAACCCAACATAAAATATTTACAGTAAGGCTTGGTTGTCTTGAAAAACATAAATAGTCCTTAGGATAAAAATTAAATTAAGTCCATGTCATAATTAAATATTATTTCATAGAATGTTCTTGCCAATTTTGAATTTAAAAGGAGCATAGGTTAAAATCTTATACTAGGATTTTATCAATTCACACATGAATTCCCTAAATCAATTAGAGACCAAAGGTCAGTAAAACTTTTAAACACAAAACCCTGAGTATTTCCCACTTTGAATGAACTCCATTGAATGTGCAACCTAAAACATAGAGATCTAATATTAGAAATAAGATCAAACTAGAGCCATGAACAAATAGGCTAACAAAACCAAGTGTGGATGATCTTTCCATTAAAAAAATATGTATAGTTCTACTCCATAAAAAAGATGATCTATTCCACTTATTCTAACACTTCCTATTATTATGAAACACACTTTATGGTTGAGGTTTATGGTCTTGATGGATCTACGATTTCCATGTATAATGATAGATTTAGAAGAATTATTTAAAATGCTTTCTGAAACACTCTTTGAGTCATTCTTAGAGATACTCACTGAGTCATTCTTAGAGACACTCTCCACACCATTTTATATGACCTCCAAAACATTCTCATCATCACTCTCTAGGATCTTTAAAATGCAAACATAAACATAGGCATTCTCCTCACACCTATGGTTATTTTAGTGATTCAACTTATTTTAGATCTCGTTAGCACAAGAAAGAGACAAGATGTTTCAAATGTTGTGCTTTTATACATCTTGTATATATATGTCCTTTTGGATGACCTTGCTCTCGACATTAAAAAAAATATGGAGTGAATTATGTGGATTAATCTAATGGTATATCTTCTAGCTACTTCATCTATTCCACTTATTCTAACACTTCCTATGATTATGAAACATACTTTATGGTTGAGTTCTATGGTCTTGATGGATCTATGATTTTTATGTATAATGATAGTTTTAGAAGCATTATTTGAAATGCTTTCTGAGACACTCTTTGATTTATTCTTAGAGACACTCTCCACACCATTTTATATGATCTCCACAACATTCTCATCATCACTCTCTAGGATCTTTAAAATTCAAACATAAGCATAGGCATTCTCCTCACACCTATAATTCTTTCAATGATTCCACTTATTTTAGATCTCATCAGCACAAGAAAGAGACAAGATGTTTCAAATGTGGTGCTATTATACATCTTGTAGATGTTTGTCCTTTTGGATGACCTTTCTCTCAACATTAAAATAAATATGGAGTGAATTATGTGGATAAATATAATGGTATATCTTCTAGTTACATCATATATTTCACTTATTTTAACACTTCCTATGATTATGAAACATACTTTATGGTTGAGGTCTATGGTCTTGATGAACGTAATAGCTTATTCTAAGTGATTAGTGATTTACCCATCTTGTGCATGTTACTAGGTTCAAGACCAAGATATATTGTAGTAGAATTTTTTAGCTTATGTTCTTTCTTTAAATTATATATATATATATATATATATATATATATATATATATATATATATATATATATATATATTTATTTAAATTTAATTTTTATATTTATATATATGATATTCTTGAAAAGGAGTAAATAGGATTGTTTGATTTTAATTCTCTTAGTGTACAATTTCTTAAGGGGAGAAGATATAGTGTTGTTTATTTTTTATTCAATCATTGATGATAATATGAGTTGATAGGGTGTTATATAAACTTCATTGTTGAGCAATGGTTGTCAAAATTTATTGAACATCAGAGAGATGTTCTATACACAATATGGGTTGGTCACCTTGATGGGCTTCTAGGTGAAGCCTTATATGGATTGATGTTATTGAATGAGATTTGACTATGTTCTAATGTACTATGGTATAATGATCACATTGGATGAATATGCCTTGGTCAAATTCATCATCTTTTTATTCCACATCTCGCAGGGTAAGCTTTTCTATGGAGCAACATTAGTTCTAGTCAATACTAGGATGTATAGTACCTCAATTACAGTTACTTCGGAGTTTTTTTTATGACTTCATAGTCATGTCTCCTGATATTTCATATTGTATACACCTTTATATCAAGGGGATATATTGGATTATTTATCCAAAGGTTAGTTTTTTTTTGTATGGGTTAGTTATACTGATTATTTGGTTTTCTTTAGCCGACTCCTATAAGCTTCTTAAGAAACTTATGAATGTATAAAAATAAATAAAAAACAATTTTATTTAATATATTTTAATTATTATTCCTTCGATACCTTTTGACATCAAGGAGGGATTGGAGTAGATGAGAGGAAAATAGTATTTAGTTCTCACATTAGTATATAATAAATAATATTAAATATTATAGTTAAAATTTTAATATTCCTAGATATATGATGCGTGTTATATTTAGGCATCTCAAAGGCTATATATTTTTAAATTATAATTTAATAATACATGTTTTGTTTATTGAGATCCCAATTGAACTATATCTTTGTCTGACCCTTGCATTCTACCAAAATGTACATGAATTTTTAAAAATGTTTATTTTCTAGCGTATATATTTTCACAATATGTTTTCACCATGAAACGACAATAAAATGAATAAATTCATAAAATAATAATAAATTCAGTGAAGAACACCACGGTTCAAAAAATATAGGTACCAAGATGTGGCAATACATATTCTTATACTTTAATAAACTTCTTCACGTAAGTTTCATGGAAAAAAGAAGTGGATATATATGTTGTATTTTCCTAAGTGGACATGGGATCTATTGGTCTCATTGTAACTTCAATTGATTAGCCTCACTGTAGTGAATTCAATGTTACCACTAATTGAAAATATTTATGTGCTCTACCTTGAATGAACCCTTATCCATCTACAAATAATAATAATCAATAACATGTGATGTGCCAAGTACATATTTTATCAACACATAAACATGAAATACATCATACATCCTATACATGTTGGGTGGAAAGAAAATCCTCTAAGCAACTACACTAAGTCAATAAAAAAATATGAAATATTTATTTAAAATATTGAAAATACTTATTTACACCACTAATATATATTTTAATCTTGTGTTGGCTTAACACCAAATAATAGCAAGTCTCTAAGATCATAATTTCTATTAGTCCTATGTGAGTTTACAAAAAAAAAAATTCTGCTATGCCTCTTTAGAAATTATTTAATATTAAAAACTTTCTTCCCCAACTATTTAACCATATCTAGACCAATAAAAAACTATTGTTAGTTTTATTCCAACTCAAAGGATATATAAAAGGTAATCCTTATAAAAAATACATATCAAACCATGCCAAAGGAATCGTGATAGATATAATTATACCCAAACTCCACCAATAATATGTAGTTGTTTCATTGATTCTACTTGTCCATGACATACATTCATAACATGTCACATAAGTCTCAATTGACCTTATTTATCTCATATCCATCTTAAGATGATGTGTTGTATTAAAACTTGACTTTGTATCCAAAGCCACTTGAAAGGTGGTCCAAAGTTGAGATGTAAAAAAAAAATGCCCATATGAAGTAATATTGGGCCAAGAAACATGTAACCATTAAATATTAATAACTTCCAATTGGGTAACTTCCTCAACCTCATAGGTGTCTTTGATCAGTAAGAAATGTGTAATCTAAGTTAAGTTATCAACAACTACCAAAATTGAATTTTTCATCAACTATCTAAGTGGTAACCCAATAATGAAATATAATTAAATCACATCACATTTCCTTGTGGAGAAGTTGTAAAGGTTTAAAACCTAACTTAATATCAATTCTTGGACTTTTCTTGTTGGCATTACAGGCACTGTTCAACATATTTGACCACTTCCCACTTCATATAGAGCCTTAGATGGAACACAACTTGTGTCAAACCATAGGTTTTCTTTACAAGTAAAGAGTGCAACAGACGTGGCATTATAAGTCCTATTTGTATGAAATAATATTAATGATGTGACATCCAAGCTTTTTCATGAAATATGGTATGCATGTCACAAGGCTTTGTTGTTAAAATGTGTAGAAAAATATGTAATTTGTCCCCATTAAACATGTGTTATCCATATACATAAATTAAATTTTCTACTATTTATAGGCAGTTAATTGTAAGAACCTTCCAGTTGGGTATATGAAAAACATGATAGATTTTATTTACATTTTTATTCATTTCCTTAAATTATCATCATGAAAGGTTTATTATTGGTTCCTTCCTTAAGTTTATTAATTAGATTAAAAAATTAATAAAAAAATATTTACTAAATTTTGATCATACATGAAAACTAAATTAAGATAAATTTGTTTCAATGTTTCTTCATAATATTATCCATGCAATCATTTTCATAATACTCCAATGTATAAAATCATTAATTTCATAATGTTTTCATGAAAGTTAGTTTCAAAATCAACCTTTTATCTTAAGTTTATGCCATAGTGATTTAAATTACATGACTTCATATTAGGCTATACATTTATTAATATGTGAACACATTTAATAATTCCTACTTTATGTGATGTACAAGTTTACAATTTAGATTTATATTATTTTGGAGAAGTAGTATTCATATTAACATGGACAATATAATAATTAAATCCATGTGATATTTTCATTCGTAGTACATTTCAGAGCATATCTAAGTATGTTTTATGTAAAACAAATTAGCTTAACTCTTTCATTGATGAAAAGTTCAATCTCATAATAGTATAAATTCTATTTCAATATCATAATCATAACTAGATACAACTTGTAGTTCCTACAACAACATTACTAATACACGGTTTTTTATTTTATATAGCAATATAATATTCAGAGGAAATACTCATTTTTTAAAATAGCCACATGTGAATAAGTCTTCTTAAGAAAAATCCACTAGAGTTTTTCATATCATCACTTTTACTTTGAAAATATATAGAAAACCAAAGATGGAGAGCATCATTAAAGGATTTTACTTCAACTAAAGAGCCTTTCAAATCTCCCACCCATTTATTATCTACTAATAGTGTTTCTACCATTGCATGAAGTTACTAAATGTGGAAAATTGAGAGAGCATACATAATCCATATATGTTGAACAAATCACCATGTACCTTCCTACTAAAATGGATTATAGAATGGTAAAATATTCTTAAAGAGTACTAACGTATGTGCATATGATCAAAAGACCCTAAATACAATTTAAATATTATGTATATAATTTTTATTTCAAATTATAATATTATTAAGTAAGTAAATTTTCTCATAGAATTGTAATCTCACCAATCCTAAGATTATATTACATGAGGCATCTATAGGTTTAATTATGTCCTAATACTAATTGTAAAATTAGGGTCTATATATGTCATACATAAAATATATCTCTAATCCAAAACATAACCCAATAATATAATACAAAATTCAAAACTATATGTTATCATTAGGTGTTCAACTTTCTAATAAGTTCTGAAACCCAAAACTATTGGAATGATAATAAAGTGTTTAACATCCACAATTAATAAATACCTTCCAAAAATTATTCAACTTTTTATCATAGGTTTAACATTCATTGTCTAGATTTTATTTATTCCATACCAAAATTGAAATAAAATATTATGATTATACATATAAGATAAATCTTATGTATCTGTATTGGATGATCAAATATTATAATTATACTATAATTAATCTTTTAGATTCAAATATATAGTTCTCAAGATGCCATGTTATTATTTTCCACTTAAAGTCAAGATCTCATTTTGTCATCATTATTTATAAATTAAAAAAATATCAATCTTATACCATTTATGGAAATTGTTATCCCAATGTAGTAGTAGAGAGATTTTTCATACATAAAAAACAATATTATAACCTAAAGACATTAGCCATAACAACAAGCATATAACATCCAAATGCCTCAGTTATTATAACATAAAAATTCTTCATGAACCATTGGTTTATGTTCTATTTTTTCATGGATGCTTAGGAAAACGTCTTGATTTATATCCAATATTGGATTTAGCTAATATAGGGTTTTTATTAGGCACACTAAATAGAAAGAGTTGTTATTTACCTTCTAATACCAAATATTGACAAGTGAGATTATGTTTGAAGTGTATTCATTTGAAATTATAAGTATTTTTGACAAGTGTTCCCTTAAGGTTTTTTAATGTTGAATTACGTAATTTCCACCACTTATCAAATTAATATGTATAACATAACTACTAATGGGAAGATTGTGGTCGGTTGTCTCTTTCCCCTACTTGGTAAAAAACATACAAAAACCTTTGAGATATCTATTTCACCTTATAGTAATAAAATGAGTTATAGTTTAGGAATTGCATGCATTAAACAATAAAATATAAATGCAATTAATATTGTAGGGCTTACATAAAATCAAACAATACTATTTACAAGATTAAAAAATGTAAAACATATAAGGTTTTACAGAACATTTCTTTGCAAAACTCCAATTAAAATGGAAACATTTTCATTAACTTCAAATTGTGTGTTGATGAGGGGTTTTTTTCAATTTTAGTGGCAATAGAGTCCACTCATCTTAGATATTCACTTTCATGTGCTGAAACCAATGTCTAATCATCTTCCTTCCCTGAATTTGGCAAGATAGGAATGGAGAGTTCAAGAGCATCACAAGAGGTCATAGTTACCAAACCATCACCCTCTAAATTGGCAACGTTAGTGCACTTCAATGAGGACTAATCCATCAAGCCTTCCTTGGATGTGGTTACCTCACATGGGTGAACATTTTATAGAACTACTTTTAAAGTTTCCATAGATGTTTCTGGTACCAAGTATGGCACTTCCCCTTCATCCTCATTGTCAAAG
The DNA here is from genome assembly GCA_037957365.1 of Torreya grandis. Lineage (NCBI taxonomy): Eukaryota > Viridiplantae > Streptophyta > Pinopsida > Cupressales > Taxaceae > Torreya > Torreya grandis. The sequence continues at coordinate 669,781 of JARHVA010002637.1, forward strand.
CTAGCATTGACTATAATATGTTCTAGTCGTGCATCCTTCCACTAGGTATTTCCTTCTTTGTGCTTGATGCTTGGAGACTCATTAAACAAATGAACAATAAAAAAATATTTACAAAATTTAATAGTAAATATTCATAATCTATTGGCTACACACTTGTCCGATCCTTCACATTCAGTTCCACTTTAGCCAAGAGATCCTTAGTAATATCAACATTTACCAGAATTCTAGTATAAGTGGAATGACCCTTTCTTTTGTTAAGGAATCCACATGCCAAAATTCACCTATAAAATTTCCTATGTATTTAAAAACAGATCAGTCCCAAAATTGAAGAGGTAAATTTGGAAATCTTAACCATATGAGTTTTGTATGGAAAATTTTAGTATGGGGGTTGAAAGTCGAATTCAAAGGTTTAGATAAAAACATGTGCTTCTCTCATTCACAAAAATATTCATTAAAAATAATATCTTTATCTTTAACAAAAATAAAAAATAACAATAAAAATCCCTATTGCACAAAGTTGAATCTATATCTTACCTTCAACTAAATCCTCCTAATGGATAATGATCCAATCATGGAGATTTGGGAGGATAGGCGAATAGCCATTATACCTACAAATCATGCCATTGTTGGAATGCAACTCTTCATTCTATAGAATCCTCTCAATCACTTGTTCGTTAAAACTGATTTATAAGTTCCCTTTAGCAAGGATTCAGGGCTTCTGGTCTTTTCTTGAAACCAGGCCATCCATATAGGAAGGCCTCCGAGCCACCTCTACCAAGACCCATATTTTCAATCTACCATCACCCCGAGATCTATTCTAAGCCCTTGTATTCACCTTCACCAGCATGGGGTCACGAGCCATGAAAGACTTAGGTGAGGGAAAACTACTCTCCCCTATTTCCCCTCTCCATATCTGAACCTTGGCCGATCTATTCCCCAAACCAATAAAATAAACCCCTAAGTCTACCTCTGGCCAACCACCCATAAGTCCTCCAACAACTGTCGCTTTGGATCTTTCTACGACGGCCATCACTGGTAAAGTTGCCCCAAGGGAAGACGTGCCATTAGTCATCGCCACCTCAAATTGAGACGCAGGTGGATTACCTTGTTGTCCTCTACATCCAATGATGTGTCCTCAGTTACGGCAGCCTTGGTTGAAACCACCTTCGCAATACTCCGCAAAACCCTACAAGAAAACATATCGCCTCCAGTCGTTGTGGGTTTTCATAAAAAATGATATGTTGAAAATTAGAGAGAAAAATATCCGTCAACATAGAGAGAAATCCTAAGCAAAAGCCAACACACATGTACATGAGAATCGAGGCTGCCACATTCACAACTACATTTTGTAACATTTTTTCATTCAAATATATAAATTCATTGAAATCATTATGAAGTTGTGCTCCCATTTTTTAGGGTAATACAATTAAACGTTGGTAAACTCTAATGTGTTTCAGTTATAATATCCTCCATGAATGTGTGGAAGCACTGGTGACTTGTTAAGCATCTACATGTTGAAGGAAGCTCCCACTTACCTCGTGTTCTATATATTTTTAAAGTAGAACAAGAACCATGCCAACAATTCCATATATTTATGAATGGAAAAAATTGATTGCTCAGATGTTATTTAAAGCACTAGTAGGTTAGTAATGGGCAACTTCTCTTGATAAGAAATAACTAAGTATTTTATGGCACTAATATTATTTATACATATTTCTTTTTGGAGATTATTATCATCTTAATTATAATTTATGTGTTATAATTATCCACTTTATGTGTCACAATTAAATATGTCATGTAAGAGATAACTTAACCACATGGTGTAACTAACCCAGAGTCATAGTGTGAAAGCTGCATTGGTGATTTATGCACCTAAGAGGTACCTTTTCCTTTTGACAATTCTTAAAATATATGATTTAACTCTTATATGTTTGTTGACCATAAAAAAGTCATTTATTGATAGCAAGTCATCGACCAAAGCATTCAAAATATAAAAAAAAACACTACCAATTAACAGTTTGATAATTCTTATAGGTCTATCAAATTTTTAAACTAATGACTTATTATGAGCAACCCCACTATAAAGGACACAATGAGGGGTGATGATGTTTGACAACAATCAGATGCAACAAATTCTTAATGCATGTTATAAGACACTAGGTACATACATGATTCCAATCAAATTTTTTGACTAATATAAATCCTTACAGTCAATACATCCTTTACCAACATCTAATGTAGAATACTCGATACTAATAAAAATATAAACAATTATCCAAACTAATTGGTCACTACTCATACCAAGACAAATAAATATCTATATTGTCATATAACTAAAATGATTATACCTAGTTCTATAATATTGTCTTTCACTACTGCCCATAATGAATATCTAGTTCATTCTTTCTATTGATACTCTTCACTACATCAAGAGTGTTGTACACCTACGTCACAATAGGAGAACATATGGAATTCATGAAATTCATGATATCAAATTAACATAATATAAGACAATAGAAACATGATGATATATAATGTCCAATATTTCTCATAAATGCATAACATTCAATTACATGAATATCAATTAATTCTTTTGATTACATTACACAAATATACAAAACAAAGAAATGATGATTAATTGTTCTATAGTTTACAATGTTGAATACATTATATAGTAATAAATTAAAATTTTCATCATCATATTTTATAATACTAATCACAACTAAATACTTTCATAATCTGCTATAGAAAAAATAAAATATAACATAAATACTTAAATATTATGTATATTTAACACTTTTGTACATATTTATATGTTTAAATATAAACAATCAACAAAATTATATTATTTTATTCTTTAATATACACAAAACTTAAACTCAACATAAGCATACACTATGCATTAATGGTCGAGAGCTCCATCATATATAACCACTAGTAAGATGCATATATTTGTGTCATTTAAAAGTTACTCACATCTTACACTCTCAATCCTAGAAGGTGCATTTACACTTGTGTACCTTGCACCCAACACCTACAAATACCTACTTTTATGCGAGGTGTGTGGTACATATAGTGATGTACATGTTATGTTAACATTGAAATCACTCAGAAATATTAATTGTAACAAAATAATGAAAAGAATAATAGACGAGATAATGAAAAGAAATAGAGAGACGGAGACGAAAAAGAATAGAGGCACTTGAATATTGCATGTGTGCTCTTGATATGGTTATACATGTGACACAATTTGTGCTCAATACAAGGCTGTCGCACCAGCCAAACCAATTAGATATAATGCCACACTGTGATGCTTATAAGCTAGTGTGCCATGTTTACTAAGAGCAAAAGAATTTGTTTTAAACATTATTACATTCACTTTAATGTTGAATCTTCAGGGGTCAAAAGATAATACCCTTCCATTTGAAAATAAAATAACATAATGAAGCAAACGCAAGAATTCCGCAAAGATTACAAACGATATCTAGACAGCTTTCACTCTTCATCTTTGTTTCCCTCACCCTGCGCTTGTCTATCAAATACTTCTGATACGATTGAGAAATCTGATCATGGTCCTTACTTCTCCTGCAAACAGGAGTTCTTTCTAATATAACAACACTATTCCTCCCATTAACTCGAACTCCCATCATATCTTCCAATTCCATGCCGATTCTAGTAATCTTCAAACTAGTATGATCACTATCTGAAATTCTACAATTGATCACAAGGTCACACTGTACAAACTTGGAAGGACATATGTTCTGAGCAGGTAGTATACAGCCAAAGCCTATTAGAAAATCGTTTTGAGAAGGCCATTCTATCTTCCCAACCAAGGGTCTCCAGCTTGAAAGATTAACAGCTTGCTTTGTTTTCTTGTTTATCAGAATCCAGCTTAGCCTAATATTGTCCATCAATTGCTCCAAAAATTTGTGACCATTTTCCTGAATAAATATTGTTGCCAAGTCAGCTGCAAAGCTGTGATCATCATCTACAACATCATAAAAGTTAAGGAGCTCCATCTTGAAAGGGAAATCAGAGAACATATCTGGAAAATCATCTGCAGAAGGAATACCCCAAATAACTCTAGAATAAATGGGCTTGTTCTTGTACACCACATCCACAACCCACGCAAAATCAGAGTGAACAGTATTATGAACTTCTATACTGTCTTTAGTCAAATTTTTGGAATCCCCATCATACACAACTACGGGAAAGCAATCAGCATAGAATTTTTTAAATCCACCCAGTGAAGAAGAAATCAATTCTTTAATATCTGTGTCCGTTATGGAAGGCCAGGTAGAGCAGCATTTTTCTTCCCACATATTCCCCTGTCTTGCAATGGACCAAAATTCTGAACACACACATTCTGCATTTGCAAGTGTAATGCCATCCACACGGCTTAGGATTTCAAAGATAAGCTCACCGTTCAAAGACATCTTCAAACAATGATAGACTGCACCAGTTTAATGCTTATGATTAAAAAAACACTATGTTCACGCACACTTTAGCCCTTCTACTATACTGCACGTAAGTTTAGATTACAAAATTATGGAACTATTCTTTACTTCCACGCAATTCATTCAAGGTTTCCTTCAAGCTAATTTGCGAAAAGTGGAATTTAAAACACAATAAAAGTGGCGTGAGTGACGTTTATTGTTTAAGGATTATCTTGTGGATTATTTGACGTTTAAATAATGAGACTAGAAGGGGAAAAAACGTTAACTATTAAAATTATGTTATTATTTTTCTTTCAGATATTTAATTGTAAAAGTAAATATAATTTAAATTAATTTATTATAAATTAAATTTGTTTTAAAATATATGAATCGAGTTGGAATGTAAATATAAATATAAATATATTGATTTGTTGTTATATATTATTATTAAATATAATTTAAATATTTATTTATTTTATTTTACTTTAGTATTGACAGTTTTATTAATATTGATTGTTTTATAAACTTGTTTTATTTGAAATATTGAGTTTGTTTTAATTAATTAATTAATTTTTTAAATATATTTAATTTATATGATATATTCAAGTAAAATTTGTATTTCTAATTTTAACTATATTTTATAACTGTTATATAAGTTTTGATGTTCATCTAAAATATTTTTTAATTTTAAAAAACTATTAAATTTGTTTATATTTTAATAATTGTAAATAAATTATTTTGAATGTTATATAAATTCCAATAATTTATATGTTTTGATTACATATAAATAACAAATACATAAAGATATATTTTCTATATATTGCAATAATATTACATATATTTTTAAAATATTTGAAAAAATGGTAAATTCTAAATTCTAAATTGTATTGTATAATTAAAATATTTTTTAATTATTTTTTTATAAATTAAAAAAAATTATTAATAATTTGATAATTTTCAATTATTTAAACATCTTCTTAAAATTTGGAAAATTAGTTTATGTTATCAAAATTTAAATAACATTAACTATTAACTTATATATAATTGCACTATTATCATCATCCTAACTCTTATTAAAAGTTAATTGTATTAATCTAATGATATTTATAATATATTATTTTCAAATAAAATTATATGTTCGAACAATTATATAAATTGTGAAAAAATCAAATCCCTTATATATTAATAACTTTTTTAAAAAATATTACTTTTGAAAAAATATATTTATAACTTTTTTAAAAGTATAACTTTTGGAAAGAAAAATATTGATTGCGGAAAATGCCGATCAAATTTTCTTGTGTCTCACTGCTTCAACAGCAGGGTAGGCACTCGTATCACAGAGAAAATTTTAACATTCGATTTGTCCCATTCAATTGGCGTCGGCATCAAACTGCATTGAATTTATCGTTTAGATGGGACTTATTTAATGCGTTTACTACACTCAATTCGTAAAGAAAGAATTTATTTATTTAAGTTTTGCTTTGTGGAGACACCCCTACGCATTCATTTGTGTATTTGTTGGATTTTTTAAATTTAGGTGAGGGGATGAGTAGTTGAGGGGTTTTATAGCTGTGATTGTAATTAGGAGTTTTTTAATTTTAAGATAGTACGATATATTTAATTTTATATTATAGGTTGATTATTTGTTGTAAAAGTTAAATATTTTAATGATTGATATATATAAAAGAATAATTTTTTATGATTATTGGTGGATTTTTTAAAATAGATGTGCTTAAAATTAAAAATAAATTGTGTATATATTCAACAAAATAAATATTATATTGAACAAAATAAAAATCATTTTCATTAATAGAAATATCATATTCATAAATATAATTATCATATTTATGTTGGAGGAATTTTATGTGAGAAAGAATGAAATATTCGTCTCACATATGTATTGGAAACATAATGTTTTTGTTGCCAATCATTTGGTGACACATGTCAGGGGGAGGCATTACCCTTTTTTCTATGATTTATAGTGGCATGTGTCAAGGGGAGGCTTATGCATACATAGATGTTGATAGGTCATTTAGATGGAAGGAACATTACTGTCAACTGTGCTCATGTCAAAGTAAGTGGTGAAGGCGGTGTTGGTAGAGGTGGAAGTGGCTACTGTAGGGGTGGAGGATATAGTGGTGGCAACAGTGGTGGGTACAAAGGATGATGTAGTGCCCAGAATACCATGGAAAATTAGTGTTAGGGTAAAGGTGAAGCTCAAAATGTTCTTCATCCATTATGCTCATTTTGGAAGCCGCATTAACCATCTATAAAATGGAATCAATTGTGTTGTATAGACCAATATCAGTACTCAAATTGTATGTTTCCATGGTGTATTATTCTAAATTATATTGAAAGCCCATCGGATTCGATGTACGATCTGTTAAAGGGAAAGCCAATGATATATAAAGAGGGATATTGCTTTTGATGAACTTGTCGTCAAGATGGGTAAATAAGTCTTCAAGATTGGCTACCTAGATATATGATTAAATACTGTGAAATATGATGACAAATAAAAGATTTGGCTAAAATGAAATAATACTTACAATTTACCATATTACTTGTGATTTGCGTGCATTCCATGCAAACAAGGAGAGATATTCACATTCTTTCTAAACTAAAACTGATATTGTTTTAACATCCTACACTAAGAAACTCTATAAAGAAGAAAATGGTTGATTTGTTTTGGCCTTAGTCTTATCCACTCCCTGGTCACATATTTACTCACCATCAGGGCAACATCCTACCATATAGTTGGATAGTTAACAGTTGCATAATACATGTCATTTTTTTTTTTAAACATCTATATTCTATATTTAAACTCTAGAAAGAAGACAATGGTTGATTTATTTTTTGCCTTAATTTTATCGATTCCCCATTCACACATTTATTCACCATCATGCCAACAATGCATCACATCATTGGATAGTTAACCCTTGCATAATACATGTCTCATGTGTGTGTGTGTGTGTGTGTGTGTGTGTGTGTGTGTGTGTGTGTGTGTGTGTGTGTGTGTGTGTGTGTGTGTGTGTGTGTGTGTGTGTGTGTGTGTGTGTGTGTGTGTGTGTGTGTGTGTATGTATATCTATGTATGCAATCTGTGTGTGTGTGTGTGTGTGTGTGTACAATAAATAGAACAATATAGACATATATATTTTATAAATTATATTTATAACTATATATAGAATTATTGTATTTAAAGAATATATTATACATAAAATAAAACAACTATAACCCCTCTCTCTCTCCCTTTATATTTATATATTGTACATAAAATGACACATGTATTATGCAAGGGTTGACTGTCCAATGATGTGGTGTGTTGTTGGCATGATGGTGAATAAATGTGCAAATGGAGAATCGATAAAATTAAGGATAAAATAAATCAACTATTTTCTTATTTCTAGAGTTTAAATATACAATATAGATGTTTTAAAAAAAAATAAAAAAAATTACATGTATTATGCAACAATTAACTATCCAACTATACGGTAGAATGTTGGCCTGATGGTGAACAAATATGTGACCTGGGAGTGGATAAGACTAAGGCCAAAACAAATCAACCATTGTCTTCTTTACAAAGTTTCTCAATGTAGGATGTTAAAACAATATTAATTTTATTTTATAAAGAATGTGAATATCTCTCCTTGTTTGCATGGAATGCACACAAATCACAAATAATATGGTAAATTATAAGTATTATTTCATTTTAGAAAAATCTTTTATTCGTCATCATATTTCAAAGTATTTAATTGAGGTTATAGTTGTTTTATTTTATGTACAATATATTATTTAAATACAATAATACGATATATATATATATATATATATATATATATATATATATATATATATATATATATATATATATATATATATATATATATATATACTCTAAACATCGTAATTATCCTATGGGATGAAATTCAACTGAAGTTGACATCTGATCTTAGAAATATACAATTTCTAAAAATAAAAAATTCCTAAAAAATTTATTAAATGTTAATTTCAAACATTAAGATGATCACATATGGCTTTTAGAAATATCGTGATCAAAATTAAGTGGATATGGTTGCTTAGGACAACACCAAACTCTTCAAGATGGTCATTTTGGTACATGGAAGAGATCAAACAGAGTTACAGTTTAAAATTTATGGCCTCTAGAAGATTAGCCTATTTTTCTACTTCATTCTCCTCTGGTTGAAAACAACTTATCTCTTACGAGTTGGCCTGATTATACTTCTACAATTTTTCTTTATCAATCTTCTTGAGTTCCTATTCTAGAAACCAAGTATTGTCTTCTTTCGGCAATCATTCCCATTGCACCAAATACCTATCATAATTCCCTTGCCTTGTGCTCACTATCTTCATATCTGAAACCTACATTATTTTTTCCTTCTCCTTTGAATCCTATTGCTCCTAATTAAATTTTTTTATCTTCATCACCATCACTATTTTATCCATGGAATTCACATAAATATGAAACATTAAATATTGGAGATTTATCAAAATTATATGGTAAACTCACCTGATAAGCATTGTCATTGATTTACTTCACAATTCTACATGGTTCAATTTTTCTGTACTACAATTTATTGTATGTGCCTTTTGGAAATCTTTATTTCCTTAAGTAAACCATTACCAACTCTCCTTAATTCAAATACATTGGATCTTCTTTTGAAATTTATTGATGCTTTATATTTCTTATTACTTTCTCACAACTTTCTTCTTACTCCTTGCAACTACCACATATGCTCTACAAATGCTTTTATATCATCACTAATTCACTTTGCAATTTTCAATTATATCAAATCTAAAATACCCATAGGATTTATCTGATAAATAACTTGAAATGGTGACTTTCCTGTTGATCTATTCATTGAACTGTTATATGCAAACTTAATTTGTGGTAAATTTAGGTCCCATTTCTTGGGCTTCTCTCCCACTATGCATCTCATAAAATTTCTAGGGTCCTATTCACAACTTCTATCTATCCATATGTTTGTGGGTGATATGCACTATGATATTTTAACTTATTACCCATCTTATTCCACAATGTCCTCCAAAAATGATGTAGAAATTTCATGTCCCTATCTAGAGTAATAGTTTTTGGGTCACCATGCAATCTCAAAAAATCCTTAAAAAATAATTTTGCAACTCTAGTGGCATCGTTCATTTTCTTACATGAAATGAAATGAATCATTTTATAAAATCTAACTACAACAACAAAAATTGAATCATTACCTCTCTGTGTGTTAGGTAATTCCAACATAAAATCTATACTCAAATTTGTCCATAGTCCTCTTGTAACTATTAATGGCATGTATAGTCTAGTATTTTGTAAATGTCCTTTAGCCACCTTACATATAATGCACCTTGAAACATACCTTGTCAGATCTCTCTTCATATTTTACCAAAAGTACTTTTTCTCCACCAAAGCTATTGTCTTCATCTTCCCAAAATATCCAGTCAAACCACCACTATGTAAATCTCTTATTATATTATCTCGTAGAGACCCAACTAGAAATGCATAATTGTTTCCTTTAGAAGAGATATGCTTCTTTTGTAAGATACTCACCATGAATAGTATTTATCCCACCTATTAATAGATTACTACACTTCTCAACTACCTTGCCAAATATGGATTAATATCATATAATTATTTCATATCTTCAAATCCAACTACCTCACTCACCATAATACTTAATAATGCTACTCTCCTACTTAATGCATTAGCTATGTGATTCTATTTTCCTAATTTATGTTTCAACAAAAAGTAATAACCCTGAAAGAAAGAAACCCACTTGGCATACCTACTTTTCAACTTATTTTATGTATTTGCATACTTCAAAGCCTCAAAATCAGTAAATAGAATAAAATTCTTATGCACCAGATAAATGATTCTAATGTCTTAATCCTTGTACAATTGCATAAAGTTCAACATCAGAATTATAATACTTTATTCTTACCTCATGCAATTTCTCACTAAAATATCCTGTTGACTTTCTTTTTTGACTCAACACAACACCAATTTCCACAAATGAAGCATCACAATAAACCTCAAACACTTTGTTAAAATATGGTAATGCTAAAACTTATCTTTCTATAATCTTTTTAAAAAATTCAAAGCTTTATCTAGCTGCTCTAGTCAATGTAAATTCTTTCCCTCTCATGAAATATGTTAATGGTGCCACAATACTACCAAACTTTTTAATATTTTTTTGTAAAAAGTTGTTAAACCATGGAAAATTTTTACCTATATAATTATTTTTAGAATAGTCCACTCAACAATTGCCTTTATCTTTTTTCATCCATTATCACGTCATCTTATAAACCTACAAATTCCAAAAATACCAAATTATTTTTCATAAATTTGCACTTCTTCAAATTTGCATACAACTTTTCCTTTCTTAAGAAATCTAGTACCATTCTCAAATTTTATAACTGTTCTTATTTATTCTTGTTGAATATCAAAATATCATCAAAATAAAAAACCACAAACTTACCAATATATTCTCATATCACTCTATTCATTACCTTCATAAATGTGCTAGGTACATTAGATAATCCAAAGGGTATCACCATTCACACATATAATCCATCCCTAGTCTTGAATGCAATTTTTCACTCATCTCCTTCACAAATTCAAATCTGATAATAACCACTCCTTAGATCAATCTAGGTAAAATATTTTTCTCCTACAAACACATCCATCATATAATCTAAATGAGGTATATGAAACCTATACTTGATTGCAGTTTTATTAATTTCTCTAATATCCACACACATTCTCTATCCTCCATCTTTCTTTGGAGTTAGAAATGTTGGTGTTGCACATGAACTCATACTCTCCCTTATCACCTTATTTCTTAGTAATTCAATAACCTATTTATTTGATTCTACATGTTATGTTGGACTCATCCTATAAGTTGGTTTATTGGGTAGAACTGATCCTGGAATCAAATCAATGTGATACTAAATATATTTCTTCACTAGTAAACCATAATGTAACTCATCAAGCATAACATATACATATTAGTTCAATGATCTTACTACTTCTATTGTTATTGGCACTATCTTTATATCTTCATTCATTACTACTAATACATAACAACAACCTACTACCTTTATATCTTCGATACATTATTTTGTATAGAGCATGTTTTCTATCAAATATTCTACTTTAAGAGGTAAAAGAAACTACCTTTGTACCACCTTTCCAAAAAGTGTATGTATTATTTTCTCCATTATGAATTACTTTCCTATCAAATTGCCATCGTCTTCCCAATAACACATGGCATGTATCCATCAAAATAACATCACACCATATTTCATCATTATAACTCATTCCTTTTATTAAACCATTAAATCTGATAAGGATTATGATGTTTTTCACATTGTAAATCTAGTTTATATATTATTTTTTCAGAGACCATATTTTTACAACTACCACCATCTATAAATATTTTGCATACCTTTCCACCTAAAGTACATCTTATTTGAAAAATGTTTGATGATATCCATGCATCACCATCTTCTTTGTTTTGAACTTGTTCCTTCTTTAGTGTGATCATTTTTCTTCTCATCATGAGATTCTTTGTGACATCAATAGGTGCAACTTTAGTATTTTCCTCTTCTATCTCAACCTCAACTATATTCAGTCTTGGGTGATCTTCTTGACTCTTTTATTGATATTTATAGTGTGGACACTCAAGGGATCTATGTATTTCTCCTCCAAATATAAAAAAAATATATGATCTGAATTGATTCAGAAACCATCCTCTAGCACCACTATAACCTCCTTCTCTTTGAAACCCTCTTCCTTTTTGTTTATTTAGAAACCCTTGCCAATTGTCATCTTTCCTTTCTGTACCATTTGATGATTCACCTCTATTGGTATTAAACCCACATCTGGTTGTATTAAAACCACCTGATCCAATATTTAGAGGGGATATGCTCTTTTTGAACCAAGAGACATTATTCTAAAACTCTATATATATATATTGTTTTTGTTATGCCTTCAAAGTTGATTGATAAGCCTCCTCCATGTAAAGTATTATATGGATGATTAATTCATATTTAATAGAAAATTTCAAACCATTAACATACTTTGTAATTATCTACTCTTTTATTTGATCATGTTCCACTCGTATGGAAAGCTTATAAAACTCATCTATATATTGTTGTATATTGTGATCTTTTTACTTGAAATTTTGAAATATTTTGTATAGGGTTTGTGCATAATAGATAGGAAGATATTTATCTCTTAGTTTATTTTCCATCTTTTTTCATTTTAATTTCATGCATGCAAACTTTACCTTCTTGTCTTCTCTCATTGTCTTCCACTCAAAGAACTTCTCCATGATATTCATCCAATCTATCAACTCCTCTAGTTTTAAACTAGCTCTATAATTAGGAACATCAACTTTGATTCCTTCATTTTTTCCTTCTGAATCCTAAACCATCATCTCTTCCATCCATGCTGGCTTCTCTAATTCTTTCCAAATTTCATCATCACTATTTGTGTCTTCCTCTAGTTCATCTCCACTTTTTCTTATTCTCTAATTATTGATAACCTCAATTAATTATTTTGTTTACCTCTATAGATCTTATATAGTTTTATTCATCTGTGCAATACCTCCTCATCCTCTCACCATGTATTAATACTCCAAGATTCAAACATGCTCCAATACCAATAATGAACCCAAAATAATATAAACACTATAATTAGCATATGGAATGAAATTCAATAGAAGTTGACGTCTGACCCTAAAAAAATTATATTTTAAAAAAATATAAAATTCTCAAAAAAAATCATTTATATTTTTGAGACAGTTGTTTTGTTGAATGGAAGAGCTCAAGTGAAGCTATGGGTCGAAAGTTATGGCTTCCAAAAGATTGGCCTATTTTTCTACATCATATATATATATATATATATATATATATATATATATATATATATATATATATATATATATATATATATATATATATATATATATATATATATATATATATATGTATATATATATATATATATATATATATATATATATATATATATATATATATATATATATATATGTATATTATCTTTATAATATTTATTATATTATAAGTAATGTAATCATATTATAATTATAATTTTTTTTAGTATTATGATTTTAATATTTTAAGTCAGAATAGTTTATCTTACTTTTTCAAGCATATGTGATTATTATTGAGGTTATTTCACCTAATTCATATTATGTAAATATAGTATAATGTTATAATGTAATAATATACTTTTAAATTATTATTTATTTTTAGTATTATGATTTTAATATTTTAAGTCAGAATAGTTTATCTTACTTTTTCAAGCATATGTGATTATTATGGAAGGTTATTTCACCTAATTCATATTATGTAAATATAGTATAATGTTATAATTAATAATATACTTTTAAATTATTATTTATTTTAGATGTTTCTATAGATGTTAATAAAAAAAAGCTTAGGTAGATTCCATTTAAGTCTATCAGGATCAAACTAAATCTAATGACTGGTTCCTCTTATTCAAGACATGTGATACCATGGAAGGGGTTTGGGATCCTATTTTTACAATGTGTGATAAATCCCATAAGATTTAAAATATTTAGCTATAGTTATAAAATGAATCTTTCATGGAAAATAGGAACCCTACAGTTTTAGGAAACAAACTTTCAATTGCTAGAGATGGGGGCTAGAAGTTTCCTCCACCAGCTTAAGTATTAATTATTATATCCATATTTTGGAATAATTTAAATATTAATAACTAATTGAATTAGGATATCATATACTCATATACAAATATGGATGGTTCCTATTTACATATATATATATATATATATATATATATTAATATTGTACAATTAGTTATTAATATTTAAAATATTATAAAATATTTATATAATAATTAATACTTAATATATAAAAATATCTTACTATTATTTATAGAGAGGTAAGAGGGATTTTGTATAGCAAGAGTGTAAGTCTATAATTAAACCTTAGTCAAAACCCATGACTACTAACTTGTCATTGATTATCAACATTATCACTTAAATTATCTTAAAATATTTCACCACTTTCATTCTTTGTAAAAATGTCATTAGATTTCAAAATAAATTTATGTTAAGTAATTATGGGGGTAGATCAATATCTGACTCACTCTGTAAGAAATTAATCTATGATGGCTTACATTCTTTATCGACATGGGTACAAACAATCCCTAAGAACTTATTTATAGTAAAGGATTGATGGGATCTATACCAATGTTGGCCATGTGAAAGGATAATATATTATAAGGATGTATTCAAGATTAAGGATGATGGTGGCCATGTGAAAGGATGATGTAGTATATTGAGGCTATGGAGTTTATCTTATTTATTTAATTGAGGTTGGAGTATGCATAAGAGGGCTTCACCCATGATATAATGTTGATGTCATTGTAAAGGAGTGACTATTTGGGAGAAAACATGGTCGATTAGCGATCATTCCAAGGTTGTAGGGCAAGTTGATAGCTATTATTTCCATGAATTTGTGGGTTCACACATTGTACACTTAAAAGGTAAATATACTCCAAAAATGTAAATAATCCACTTGTAAGATGCAAAATTTGAACACTAGATTCAATCATGCAAAATTTAGGTAAATCTACAAAAAAATTCATAATCTACAAGTAAACTCTAGAGACAATAGGATTAAAATTACAAAGATATATGAACATTAAAAGCCAACATTTCAATCCTAAAGCTAATTGATCTCAATCAAGATCAAAACAAGAAAAATACTAGGTGATTATCAATTTTGGAATGCCTTTAGACTCAAAATTTTAGTATGATATTTGACTTGATTTAAGACATGGATTAGAGGATTGTCTAACCAAATACCAATGGATTATGATCAGACATTCACATGAAAGCTCATATAATTTATACTTAGATTCAATGGAGGATGAGATGACTTAAATAAAGGATTAAAAAGATAAAAGGAATTAAAAATACCTTGGAATCCTCTAGAATAAGAGGATTCTAGAGAGAAGGGATTAGATAGAAAACATTCTAGAATTAGATAATTCTAGAATCCATTGGGAGGGGTTAATGATTAATTGAAGGAGGTTAGGTTAGTTATTATACAAGTGTTAGGTCATTAGAGATTAATCTTGTAGGAAAGGATACTCCTAGGCTAGAGTAGAAGGAAGGGAATTTAAAATTCCTAAATATTAGATAAGACAAGTATTATTAGTGGATAATGAGCATTTAGGTGAATTAATTAGGCATGAGATGTTATAAGGTTAGTTTGGGCACCTACCATGTCAAGATAAAACCCTTGACATCCTAGTGCCAAGAAGACATGTATTAGTAAACAAATCATATGATTATTTTGTAAGTATATTGTGTGTCATACAAGCCCTATATTAAAAACTACAACATGATCCCTACTATTGAGGAATCCAGCTTGACCATCAAGAACTTCATGCCTTTCCATCTAAACCTATTGATATCTCCTTCACCCTTCATCACACCACTATGGAGCTTCTATTTTCACAAATTAACAATCTATATTTAGATGTCAATGTAAATTAGCTACACACCTATAGTATCATTAAATGTCAAAATTCATTACTTCCATTAGAAATACACTAGCTAATGATGTGGAAACACCATGGGCATCCATACTCAAGGAATCAATTCAATAGTACAACCAAAACTCCCAAATAGAGATTCGGTGCATGGGCTCCATGTGGAAACTTATCAACAAACTAAAGGACCAAATGGGTAGTCCACAACTTGAAACAAAGAAAATGAGGACTTGTCAAACTTTTGTACAATTTCAATATGAAGTTTTACTTGTCCATAGTTGGGGACAAAACATAAATAGCTATGAGTAGAATTGTATTCTTAGAGTCACACTATTCTAGGGTGTCAGTATGGAATGTCATTTACATGAGTCTAGGAACTAACCACAAGTGAGCACATTTATATTTGTATTCTAGAAATATAAACCTTTCCTAGTGTTTATGTCATAATTTATGGGATTGTTGACACTCAAAACCAATCATGATTGTACACAAATGCCATTGGAATTTTATAGCCAATTTTAACTTGTTAATATTAAGAGTTTTATGTCTTGTCCAGTGATTGGATAAACTTGATGATGCTCCTTTATCCTTTAAAACATTGATCTATTAAGCAATAGTTTTGGAAAAAATATTTCTTCCTGGTCAATAACGATTCATTTGTTGGAAACTAGAGGGCCCACGAGTGGAAAAATTTGGCTAAATTTGTGTTACATAAATACAAAAAAATACATTTCTAGGAAAAAATGGACCCTCACGCCTCACTCTATTTTATATACTTGATTCATGGTAGACTATCCCCAAAATAAAACATGGCCTTGGATAGTAGCCTAGAATTTAGTGAGTAGGAATTCACTTGGTCCATTAAGGTCCTTTAGTTTCATATGGGGATAGGTACCTCACCAGGTGATTATTTCCTATCCATTTATGGGTGCATTCATGATTCAAAGTGGATGGAATTCTATGGTGGAAAGTGTGTCTCTAAGATTTCATAGATGACATGTCCCATTTACATGTACAATGATAAGAATTAGATTGTGTATTTATAAAATGATGTTGGTAGAAAAGAACGCCTCCCTTATTCATTAGATAATGTCATCTCTTCTCATCCTAAGTTAGCTCCTTTCCCATATGAGGTAGTAGGTTGCAATGAAATAACCTCTTCCTCTTCTTTGACAAACAATGCCAAAACATCCTTATTCTCTCCACTAAGTCCACACATATAAGACACCCCCCCAAATATTTCCTGCATCATGAGAGGCAAAGGCATGACCTTCATGAATCTATCTTCTACCATAGTTGGAAAACATTGGCCTTCATTAAATATTTCATATCCAATAGGTCGCAAAGGTAGGGACTCCATAAACCTTTACTCTACCATATCTGGTAAAGGCAACTCCCTCTCCATTTTTATAGACCATGTTTCATGTCCATAGATAAGTTTCATGTTAACATCCCATTACATGAAAGGTTTATACCTTCATTTTCCTCGTATGTTCTACTCATGGGGCAGGAAATATTGAAGAGAAACAAATGAGAAAGACCATTCCACCCTACATCTTATTCAACAATAATCCTACAACCTTGGAACTCCAAGATATGACATTTGGTCAACATATTTCATTTCAAATTCTTAAATCCTAGTCATGAAAACCATTTGGTGCATATCCTAAGACCATATAATTTCATATATTCTCCTTCCCTTAGTCACATATTGAATGGAATATTTTTATCATGTTGTCTAAAATCCTAGGTTTGAGAGGGTAGCCCAAATTGATGAACGCAAGCTCCAGAGTGGTTAGAACATCATGATGGGATAGTTGTAAAAATACAAAAAGGAAAAATACAATCATCAATGTGTCTATGTGATTTTTTCATTCATCATTTTCTTTTCCTTATAGCATAAAATGTGTGAGGCTAAATGACTCAATAGGTGTTGTATGATAAATTCACCATACGTTTATGATGTATGGTTCACTTGATTATTTATAATTAACTATCTTCACAAATTATGTATTGTGTTAACCATTTTGATTTTAGGAAATTTGAAACTAAATTAACACACACACACACACAGACACACACACACACACACACACACACACACACACACACACACACACACACACACACACACACACACACACACACACACACACACACACACACACACACACACACACACACACACACACACACACACACACACACACACATTACATAATATATAATATTCCTATATATTATATGATTAATTTTTAATATATAAAATTATTATAATATACATTATATATTATTCATTTAATAACAAAAATTTAACATATAAAAATATTATGCTTAAATGGAAGTCCTATACATCAAATTGGAAGTTGGTTAATGATTAAATCACACTCATTGATAGTCCTACATTTTTAATTTAACTAACAATGTATATATCAATCTCCTCCTCATTCAATGTTGTTTTGTTGCGAGCGTATCACTAACATGTTTTAGACATTATTTACACTCCATATTACATTTTGAATTACTGTAGATTTAAAGTATAAATCCATAATAATGTATATATCGAGATTTTTACAAATTCTAAAATTCAAAATAAGAAATGCCTCTATGTTTTTTAATTCAAAATGAATATGAAGGTGTGAAAGACATGGAAAGACAAATTTTAATGATGAACATTAGTGTACCATTGTAGTGGTGAAAATTTTAACAATAAATTGGATACAAATGTAATTTAAGATGCTTTTATGGTTTACACCGATGAAATAATTTGACATGTATTAATTATTTTTTCAATATTCTACTGAGTGGTAACTCAGAGGTTATAACATATTCCCTTATCTTTAGATGTGTCATGTCACTGAACTTGGAATGTGTTGGAGTTTTAGGCACATCTGCATCCTCTAGTTTCATATTAATGTGATGGTTATAATATGTGTTTCTTATCCAACACTTCTATGATCATTCTGCATTCTTGGCTATGTTGCTTTAAAAAAGTATTTGTTTGTGAATAATGATGTTTTGATGTTTGTGTTTTGGCCTAGGGATGGAAAGTGTTTCATAAAACTCCATGAGTATTACATGACAATGAGATATTTAAGGGGCATTATATGGATGAGAACATGGAAGGGGAAGATGAGATTAAAACTTTTCCAATGAGTAGGAACAATATAATGGAGCCTAAATTAGCTCTAGAGTGATTGAGGTCCTCTGGTTTCATATGACTTGCACTCAATAGTTAAATGTGATTTAATGTTAGTCTTTTGTACTAGGTACCAGGGTGTTTCACCAAGATGTATCCTACTAATCAATCCATTCCAATATTACATCAACCTTTGGGCCAATTGTTAGTTATTAATACAAATATAATATTCATTAATAAAGTATCATTTTCAAATTAGAATACAACATTACAAAAAATACATGCTTTACTAAGCATTGGAAGGTAGAAACATTTTAAAAAAACAAACTTCAAAAATTAAATTATGTCCCACAACTTCACTTTAGGACTTCTCAATGTATGTTATTAAAGACAAAATATAAAACATATGTGGATTTATAATATTATAATTTTTCCACTTACACTGTATTATATCATATCCTATTTAAAAATCAAACATTTGGATCTAGCTTCTAAATCTGCTTGCTTTATTTTATATGCCTCACTGACCAAAAATAATGAAAATTTAAGCCTCACTATTCATAAACTAATTTAAATTAAAAACTAAATATTTAATGTTCAAATTATGTTTTTTACATAAGATGTGTCTATAAATGACATAAATTTGATGAAAAACATAGTTTTCCACCATAACAAGTTCCGTAGATAAATTTTAGTCAATGTAATGAATGAAAGGGATGAAGGGATGAATTTGATGTCTACCTTTTATTTTCATGTTATTTTGGCATGCATTCACATATGACTAAATGTTTACTGGTATGTGGATAGACTGACATAGTTGTTGTTTAAATGTTTTTCATTAACAATTTTATTTTATTTATTCAATTTGAACATGGGATTTATAACATGTTGTACATAAATGTGGAAGCCATTACCATCTCCAACATGGCTAGAGGAGATTTTTTCCATTACCATGGAAAATTAATGCCACCATGTACACCATAAATAATCATAGTTATTAATATTTTTGTATGGCTTTTATGGTTCATATACATTATATATTCCTTTTTTATACTACATTCCTTATAAGTTCATGGTTCTTATGGCATGCTTTATTTGTTCACATTTTATTTTTTCCTATCTTGGTGGGATTTTCTCCATTAATGTGGCTAGTTAATGCTATTATGCATGCCACTTACCATATTCTCTCCTTGCCTTTTCACTTAGCTCCTCCCCCAAAATAGATGAAACCTACCCAAAATTTCTCAATAATGTGTTACATAGATTAATTTCAATTACTAGAATATAGGAATGAAGGTATTCATGCAAGTGTGTTTCGTATAACTGAACCCATAGTAATGTTTTGTTTGTAAATATTTTTATGGTGCCTTCTATGTTCATGGTTTTTATTTCATGCCTTATATGTTCATCTTTTTTTTTCATGCCTTCTCTATTCATGTTTTTTGTTGTGTCCCTTCTATGTTCCTCAATTTTTTTGGGTCTTCATCACTTGATCATTTTTTTGGAATGCTTTCACATCTGATTAAATGTTTAGTTGTATGTTAATGAATTGACATATCTATTGTTCACATGTTTTTCATTCAATCAATTATTTTATTTATTTATGTGACATGTTTCTATTGGTTTTAGGTCAAGATGGAAGACATGTGGGTCGTTAATGTGGAATCCATCACCATTTTTCACATGGTTAAACAAGATTTTATCCATTACTATGGCATGTTAATGCTGACATGTATTCCAAAAATGTTCCTTTTTTTTCATGCCTTCACATATGAATAAATGTTTACTAGTATGTTTATGAAGTGATGGAATGTTACAACAACATACATCTTTCCCTACCTTTTTGAATTCATCCTCCAAAATGGATGGAAGCGTGAAATTTTTCTTTCACTACCAAGCCCATTCAAAGCCACCCTCTAATCATGGATATAATTTATAAAATCATTTATTATAGGGTGTCTTTAAATTTTTCTTGTAGTGAACAATAAATTATTCTCACTAGTACATTCTACAAGCCCATAAAATAATTGATATTTCATCATTAATTGACAATGTTGACAAATAAGGCATAAATCAAAATATATATGGATTGCTAATATATAAAAAAGGTATGTGATGAAATACATGTGTATGGGCAACACTAAATATTTACTGGTATGTGGATGGAATCCATGAATGTTTCCATTTGCATACTACTAAATGTTACATTCACTTTATCAAGTATATGAATTTCATTAAAATACCAATAATCATAGACTCAAATGTAAAGGCATGAAGAAAAACAATGTGTTTATGATATAATTTTATTGTATTATTTATTCACATGTTCAATATTACAATTATTTTTTGTATAGCTCATTTTTATATGTTTTTGATTCTTTTTTAGTTAATTATATAATTTATTCATTATTATATTTCATAATGAGTAATGCAAAGAATAAGATAACCATGTTGAATAATGAGGATAATATAATTGAATTTTTTAAAGTTGTTTATGAAGAAGGGAAACCCATAGTAATTATAAAAGATGTTCAAGTAGAATGGATGAGGGAGGGAACACCAAATCTTCACCTCAATCAAAAGGAGACATCAACAAATCATAAATGTATTCAAAAACCATATGAAGGTGAAATATAAGATACATTTAAGTAAAATAATCTCATCAAAATAAAGAGTGTGTTGCGAATTAAGGGCTCATATCATTTGTACAAACTTGTATATAAAAATGAGGAACAACGGAGTCAAAATCCTTGAAATTTTTGATGAAGATGTTAACTAAGAAGAGGAATCACTATACCTACAAATGCAAATTAATAAAATGTCTCAATATCCTACAAATGTAGCATTTAGTTTCTATTAGATGATTTAAATCTGTATATGCAATAAAGCCAATTATAATGGGTGAGGGAGGGAACCTCAAATGAAAGGGAACATCAAGAAATGGTAAATAGAATAAAATGTTTTAACTTTTATAGGTAATGTATGGAACTGTATCAATACACATAATGAAAGTAAATATATTTAGTTTCATTATGTAGTGTAATTAATATTATTTTATATCTTACATCTAGCCTAAAAATAAATCATTACCTTAATGATAGTAAAAAACATTCACCTTGAAGTGAATGACCCATTGTTGTTATTTTATCTTGACTTTGATGTCTATCACTACCCAGAGATAACAAACATCAAAAACACATATTAAAAATAGAATCAATATAGAGTTGTGCATTGTAAATATCAAAAAAAAAAAAAAAATGAAATTGTATGATCATTCAAAAATTTGTAAAAATATATTTAGTTAAGAAACACAATGGTAAAAATTCAAACCCAATAAACATAACAAGTGTCAAGAAACACAATGTATGTAAAAAAATACTAACATGAGTATTCCATGAAACATTCACCCTCTACATCAATTCAATGCACAAATATATACATTTTCATTAAAATGGAAAAGCTATCAACAATAATTATAATATAATGGAAAAACTATAGACAACATGTCATAGCAACAAATAAAAACCATTTAAACATTACCTATGGAAGATAATATATTTAATTTTAAATACATTAATGAATAAGAAAACAACAATAACTCACAATGACATAAAATTAAATTTCATGGTTTCTATCTACACAACAGTAACTGTTCATTAATTTAATAAAACCATATGGAAAGAACAACAACATGATTTCACACAAGGATTTTATTTGATGCATATGAGTCTATGCTTATAAGTATATTAATTAAATTCATATTTTTGATAGAATGACTATAAAATTTACTTGGATGTGAATGGAAACATTCAAGGATTCCATCCACATACTAGTAAATATATAGTGTTATCAACACACCTATATTTCAAAATGTCCCTCTTTTAATATTAATGGCTCATTATATTTTGATTTGTTCCTTGTCACAACTATACTTATCTAAAAATATAAAAATAATTAAATTCCCTGATATGTGAATGGGATCATTAATTTTGATAGAAAGACAATAAATTTTATAGATATGTGAATGAAAATCTTCATGGCTTCCATCCACATACTAGTAAATGGTATGTCTTACAATACATGTTGTATAGCAGGGGTAGAAATGAATACAAAACACATGGTATCTTGATTTATATTAAATTCACATAGATATGACCCACACTATGAAATGAATTCATAAAATTTCCATGTCTTCCATTAAAATAGGAAAAATTTTGAGTCAGATGGGAATGTGGATTCAGTTGTGTGTAACATTTCATCCCTTTAGCATGGAATTTCCTTCAATAATACTGACATAAGTGTATTCCAACATGGAAATATAATTATTAAGAATTAAATTTTTGATACAAAATTAATAACAGTTACATCTATGTGAATATATACCTTGACATTGAATAATAATGACATTTGCATAAACCACACAATTTTAGTAATAGGGAGGTAAAAAAGAAAAAATCATAGCAATGGGTTCAGTTATAGGAAACATACATGTGTGTAGTATTTCATCACTCGACTAAAATACCACTAAACATTTAATCATAAGTTAAGGCACCAAAAAAATAGGGTATTGGTAGGTTCCATGGATTTTAGGGTGAGGAGCCATATAATATTAGAAAAGCCACCCAAAACTTTCATTCCCATTTGAATCAAAATTGGCTATAAATTTTGGGTAGGAGGTAGTTTCAAAGGTATGGAGAGTGATTTATTGATGGTAAAATAATAATAATTTCCATGCAAAAATAAAATAATATATTGTTTTGGGCTCAATTATAGGCAGCATACTTACACTAACATTTTAATCCCTCCATTTTTCCAACTGAAATTGTAGGTATAATCCCTCAAAATTTCCATGGTAATGTATAAAATCATATATCCATGGGGAAAATATTTGTGGCTTCCACATTAATGAGCCATGAATTCTGCATCCTGAGTTCAAATTTAAAAAATAACAAAACATAGTGAATGGAAAACATATGAAAATCATCTAGGATAGTTCATTCACATACTAGTAGATGTTCAATCGTGAATGCTGGTAAAATATAAAAATGAATAAATAATGCATGACAAAAATATGTTTAGGGATTCCATTAAAATACCATCAAATATGGAGAAAATCTGAATGAAAACATGCTGATGATGTGGGTTGAGATTTTGGTAATGTATCATCCCTACAATAAATATAATCCAATGAGGTCATTTAAGGCACAATAATATGAATAGGCACTTGAAAATAAAAATAAAATGGTTATGGGTTCATAACAAGAAACACATCTCGGTACAATGTTTCTGCCAATTGAAAAAACCATGAACATAGAAAGCACAATAACAATAGATTTCATACCTCTAATCTGAAGATTAAAATTCCTCTATGAAATGTTACATAGGTTCCATGTCTATTTGAGGTGAGAAGGTTATAAAAAAAGGTAAGGATAAATGTTTCTTGATGTTACTTTATATCACTCCATTAAAAAATCAGTAAATGTTTACTCAAATGTGAAGGCACACAATGAAAAATATGAACAAATAAAGTATAAGGAACACAACATAATATAGGAACAAACAAGAAAAAATTACCATAATATACATGGTAAAATATAAATAACCAGGAATGTTTGTTTATGGCATAAATGGCAGTAGTGAATGAAAACTTTTAGGGCCCCCATCCATTTTGGGGGAGGAGGAACATGAAAAGAAATCGAAACATGTTTTTTAGCATAGCGTTCCATCACTCCAGCAACATACTAGTAAACATTTACTCAGATGTGAAGGCATGGCAAAAAATATGAAGAAATAAAGAATGCCAAAAAACTAGGAAAATTTGTTCATGGCATGTAGGGAAACATTAACTTGCCATAGTAATGGATAAAATCCCATAAAGCCATGTGGAATGTTAAGGTGGATTACACAATAATGACAAACACATTTTACATACCGAGCTCAACCCAACATAAATGTGTCACATATATAAATAATAATGCAAAGTGGATGGAAAATATGTGAACAATAGCTATGTCAATTCATTAACACACCATTCAATGTGTACCCAAAAATTTAGAGGAACATAAAAGGTATGCACAAAAATCATGAACAAAGAAGGTATTAAAAAACATGAACAGAGAAGACATGCATCAAAAATCATGAATAAAAAAGGCAACACACCCACATGCACACTTTCATCCCTGCATTCTACTGACTAAAATTTCACTACGTAACGTGACATGGAGTATAAGTTTTGAGCATGTTCCATCTATTTTGGGGAAGGAGGTACATGAGAATGCATGGAGGTAATGTGGTAAGTAGTGCATAGGGTGGAAATAACTAGCCACATTAATGTAGAAAACCCTTTTGAGCGATTTGAAAAATGGCATTGGATTTTCTGTTAATAAACCATACTCAATAAACATGACCCATTGTTTCTTCATAATGACCATTTTATCTTCCAATATTTCACATTGTTTCATGTTAATGATTCATTAATATTTTGAATAATGGCTTACTTGTCAACATTATAACCTAATAATGAAATAATAAGTTAATTTGAAACTATGTTTTTGGCAAATTGATCCCAACTAATTGTCCTTTTGGACCAATGATTGGTCGGACCTCAATATATATATATATATATATATATATATATATATATATATATATAACCAAATAATTCATCATATGAATTCTTAAAAAATAATTTTCTTATCATGTATTACCTTTTCAAAAAAAGAAAAAAAAAATTAAACTAAATAAATCCAAAAATTTAAATAAATTCAAAATTCTAAAACATGAAATACCATATTATGGAAAATATGAGACCATAAAATTAGGGGTCCCAACAAATAATCATCTTCCCCTAAATATTATTTTTAATGTTTTATGTATATTCTCTTAACCACCTCAGGCTAGACCCTTCTCACATCCATTTTTATGTAAGCTACCTTTTTAAAATGTGTCCATACTGCAAAATGTGTTCCTTTACATATTTTATTGTTATATATATTTTATAATTTTATAAGGTTTCAGGATCCTTTAAAATTTTCAGTTTTATATTTATTAAATTTAAAAAAAAATTAAAAATATAAGGAAAATTATTTACAAAGTTTAAAAAATAAGGAAACAAGTAAATTGCATAATTTTTTAGTTATTCAAAATTATAAATATTTAGAGAAATTTTGATAAATAACTCAAATTAAAGATAATTTTGATAAATTATAATATTTTTGTTTACATTTATAGAATTTGAAAAAATATACATAATGTAAAAAATTTAGTTCATCTAAATTTTTTATTTTATTTTTTAATATAATTTGAAAATGTTAATTATATTAGTTAGTTGCTTAAAGGTAAATTTAGATTCGTTAAAAAAAATTAAAATCAATAAATTTTTAATCTTTTAATTTTTGTTAAATTATATTTTAAAATCATTTGTCTTTTTCTTGTTAAATATTTTATACACTAAATTTCTAAATATTTATTATTTTTAAGGCCTCTCATCAAATAGATCATGTTTGCAGAAACCTTTGTCTTCAGAATGGCTGCCAACAATATCAAATTCAATAGGGGATATGGCGAATCTTACCCCATCTTTTTGGATTAGAATATATATAATCTAATTTTGGTTTGTATTTTATGATTTATGTTTTGGAAATTATGATTTAAGGATATGTGCCAAGTCATCCAAAATTCATATTCTTCTCACGGTTACAACTATGAATGGAGTGGTCTTGATGATCGAATTTATCGTTATGTAGGGTATGTTTAATGACCCCCAAACAACTTGGACATGGTGAAGTTGTGAGTGACAATGATTTTTGAAGAGAGGATATTAAAAGTTGTGATAATATATTTTAACATGAAAATTTTGATGTTGTTTTAGGTCACTCACAATTCTATGTAGCGTTTATTTTATTTTATTAATATGATGTTTATATTATTATTATTTTACATTATATTAAATATTGTAATTTTGTCTTCCAACATATTTAATTTATATTTACACTAAAATTTAGTTAAAATTTATAATTATATTATTTTTATTTTTTATATTAAATTATAATTGAAATTAACATTATATTTATGTAATTATATATACAATAATTATGATTATATGATACAACATACTAAGAATATTATTTTATATAAAAATCAAATATTTTTAATTAATTGAAAAATAATATATTTTTATTATAATTGATAAAATTAAATTCATGATTTAATCAAATTTAAAGTTAAAATGTTGAAAATTAGAATCAGTGGTGCATTTAAATTCATTTTAATGTCAGATCTAGTATCACAATTATAGTCAGATCTAGTATCATACTTAAAATCATCTTATACTTGGACCTAGTGTCATAATTAAAGTCTTTTTATAGTTAGATTTAATGTCACACTTGAAATCCAACCTCGTGTTTAACATTAAATCAAATTCAATGATGAGATTAAAATCAAACCTAATATCGTACTTCATGTCATATAGTGTCACTTAATGTGGAACCTAGAATCACACTTAAAACTATCTACATATTATTGAACTAAAGAAGATCTTAAGTCAGTGAATAATGTCACTATAAGGTTAGGCTTACCATCCCTCTAAATATGGCATTAAGATGTCTATCCCACTTAAAATCCAAATTTAAGAATAAAATTCAGCTTTTGAAAAAATATTTTTTAATGATTTAAAAATAATTTTAATTATAACATATTTTATTTAAACATTATAACACAATCTTATTTTTATAGACAACATTTACAATACTTTAATATTTAATTTGATGTTTTATGTATAAATTGATGGAAATATATTGAACAAAATTATCAACAATAATTTGTTATAACATCCAAACATTAATAAAGCCTTTAAATATTATAGATTAATGAATTTTATAAAATTAAAAAATTACAACTTTTTAATATTATCATTACATCTTTTTAACATGCCGTTGACAATATTACATGTCAATGTTCTTGAAATGGGCCCTCCTAAGATGGTTAGGATGAAACAGCTGTCATGACATAAATGCCCTTTATAAATAATGAGAGACAATGACATGGAATTATAAGTCCTTTTTATATGTAAAGAATACTAATGATGTGGCATCCAAATTATTTTATGGCAGATGAGATATTCTTATATCTCCCTTAAGTTTCCACAAAACCCCAACTCAATAAACTTGAGTGAAGTTAGCCTCTGTATTAAAATTTTCCATGGACTCCAGGTGAAGAGATTTAATTCGTGGACGACGGTTTCCACTAATTGAGTAGTGTGTCCTTTGTTACATGGTTTTCCATGGGAGACTCTGATGTACCATTCCTAAAATCACATTCCCATCTACTCGTAAATGCGGGAGGTGTATGGGAGAAGCAAACAACATTCAATAAGCGTATAAGTTCACTGATCACCTAATGGATGAAGCAAGCGCATGTCTTGAGTGTCAACATATATCCATCAATTCTTAAATAACATCGAGAGACTTCTTGCTATGAATAGATTTTCAAACTCTAGATGTGTAAAGAGCTTCTTGAGGGGTTGAACAGTATAATTGTTATGGAGTCTCAATATTTGAAAGAATAATTCTTGTTGGATGCAATGACGCATATAATAAGAGATGAGAGTTTATTAATAGGATAAATGTGAAGTTAAGACTTTCATCCCTCAAACAGATTTTATTTTTTATAATAATTTTATTTAGGGTTTTATTAATAATTATTATATAATATGAACTTGGTAATGATATTAATATGTTGTATATTTTTAGTATTATCAATATTCATTATTATTGTTTTTTTCTTGTGTGTTAATCATCAGTTTTATTAGATTTTTTTCAGTCTTTTCATTCCCTTCAAATTAAATTTAAAATTAGCATTAAAATTATTTGTATGCCATCACTTATCAAAATTGAAGAGGCAGTTCAATTTGTAATGCTCTTGGATTGATAAAAATAAATTATGTATAATAAAAGTAAATTATGTATACATTTCACTAACAAGATATTCTAAATAAATTTTTTCTTCTAATTTTAAAATTTAATTTAAATCAAATCAAAATCTATTCAATAAAATAAATAATTATTTTTCCAATTAAATGCAATCAAATATAATTCACCATATTTATGTGATTGTAGGAAAACTCACAAAATAAGTATGAAAAAAACTGGTTCAATAGGGCAATTCATAGGCATTCTCAAAGAAATAGGTTCATAATTACAAATGATTTAATGGGATACAAAATCAAAAGACAAAAGAATTATGCGATTCAACTCAATGTTGAAATAAATTTTTATATTTATAAATTTACATTTATAAATCTGATAATGTTTTAATTTTGTTTGTATGTGGAAGGCATTTCCAGAGGGTAATGTTAAGTTGTCTTTTTAATGATTGATTTTAGAAGTAACATTAGGTTCAGTAAACGAACACCATAAAATTGAGTTTAGGCTGATTTTACTAGCAATGTGGGGTTACGTTATGTGGGTGACATTGTGATGATTTAGTAGGCCATGTTAAGGTCCCTTCAAGACAACGTATGTGATACTTCAAAGGAGACATTGAATTAAATAATTGTATGACTTTAATTAAACTTTATTTGTGATTGGATGTCTTTGTGTAGGATTTGATATTGGGATGAATTAATTAACGATTATTGGTTGATTTAATTTGTAAATCTATTTATTTTTAAGGTGTGACATTAGGGTCTCTTTAAATGAATTTTTTTTGGTCATATTTAATTTGTTTTTGTTTTTGTACTTAAGGTTTATATTATTAAAGTTACATATTAAGTCAAAGAAAATATATAGGGCACATAATTTCACCATATTGTGCTACTTAAACACAATCAAAACAAACTAATGTCATTTCACACTCAATTGAGTGCGTCCTACATCTAATAGTTTGGTTATTTCAATGAGGCAAAAAATTAAGGCATATTCAACTTACTAAAAATAATTGTGACAACATAATGTCATTTAAAGTTAAATATTCCCTATTTGATCTACCAATGTAGCCACTACCTTGATTGGTTATATGTGGCACACATTTGTGAATATTAAGGCCACTATATATAATGGTGATAATCTAATGAAGACTTAGACTCACTAAGTTTTAATTGAGTGCTATATACAATTAATCATTCAATTAGTTGCACAGAGCACACAATGAATGAATATCAAGCCCCTTAAACATAATTATGACAACTTAATGTCATTTTATATGTAATAAAAACTAATGATTGGCCATCTAGTTAATTAATGATAGATTGTATGCATGTCACAGACCTTGATGTTAAAATTTGATAAAAGAAATGTAATCCTTCTACATTCAACATGATCATGTGGATGAAATTAATTTTCCAGTATGTCATAGTGGTGAAAGGTTAAAGAGTCATGTGCATAGTTAGTACTTTTATACATGTATTTATATTTTGACTTACATATAATTAACGAAAAAGTGTTTGTTTATTCTTTAGCATACCGATAGTCTAGCCTTAGCCTAACCATACCTTGTTTCCCTAGTGGTTAAGAGATCCATTATATATGTGAACAACTAATGACATGCATATATTTGCATAATATAAAATGCACTCACATCTTATGCTCACAATGTAAATAATACATTTTTATCATTTAAAATAATTAGGATAATGACATAATAAAGGAAATGTAGCTCACTCGAATCAAACACCGAACTACAACAAATAAAAAAATGAAAATGAAAATAAACAAAGAGAGAGATATAATAAGGATAAGATAACGTGCATTTGAATGTTACATGTGTGAAACCAATATCTATATTATATGAGCTACTCACCAGTCTACACACACACACACACACACACGCGCGCGCGCGCGCGCGCGCGTGCGTGCATGTGTGTAAGTAGATCTTATCCCTACACACACACACACACACACACACACACACACACACACACACACACACACACACACACAGATATATACAAATATATATATATACATATATATATATATATATATATACATATACATATATACATATATACATATATACATATACATATATACATATATACATATATACATATATACATATATACATATATACATATATATATATACATATATATATACATATACATATATATATACATATACATATATATATACATACATATATATACATATACATATATACACACACACACATATATATATATATACATACATATATATATATACATACATATATATATACATACATACATATATACATACATACATACACACAGACACACACATACATATACATATACATACATACATACATACATATATATATATATACATACATACATACATATATATATATATATATACATACATACATACATACATACATATATATACATACACTAAGGCACACAATAATATCTATCAATGCGAAGACCTCAAGATAGGGAGAGGCCCTTTAAACTTATATGGATTTTAAACACTATAGAGTGATATATGGTTATATAGATTTATTTTTATCCCCATCTATAGAGAGGGATCATATATGGGCACCCTCACTACATATGGTAAACACTCATTATATATCTATCTCACTTTTGAGATGGCATTGTTATATCTCAAATTTTCACCCGAGAGAGTGGTTCAATCTCTCTCAATTGAGCTAGACATTAGGATTAGTCTTAGATTTTGGCTGACCTCTAAGTGCAATAAATATTTATATTATAGGGTTATCTCTCCTTGATGTATTAGTTAAACTCACACATTACACTACTAACTTATAAAAGAAAAGGGAGAAGGACAACATGAAAACTAACTAAGGGTGTGATACACCAAATTTATCTCCACCTGCATATGCACTATTTAAATGAAGAAAGACCAATTAGAACACATGAATTAAATTATAGGTTCTCTTTACATCAATATTTCAATATGATGGTTTAGGAAATGCATGAAATAGGAGGTGATAACCAAGAGGTCTAATATGAGACACCAAAGGAAAATCTATTACACACCTAATTTTGTTCACAACCAACTAAAACACTCCATGTGACCTATAAAGCATCAAGCTACTTACAAAGTGTTAAGAATGAGAGGATAAAAAAGAGGGAGTAGAACACTACCACTACGAATCATGCAAAATCATAGATATAGAATAATAAAAAGCTTAAATAATGTTAAAAAAGCATTGTCATTCAAATCAAAGTCATGAAAACGTGTTTAGTTGAACAGGTCTTCACCATATTCAACACAAGGATCCTTACAAATCTAAATGAGGCTATATTCATAAAAAATGGGAGAGGGAGACAGAGAAATAGGTGTAAATAAACCCATTGACAAGTGTCTCTCCATGAGATAACAAGTTACAATCAAGAAAAATATTATATATAATTCTTATAATCTCATTCAATGTGAGTTGATTGGTATGATCATGATTTTCTATAGATTTGGCATAGCAAAGGTTCTTTAGTGCATTAAATGACACAACACATTCTTAGAAAATATCTTCCTTCTTGATTAAAGATGACAATTGGAAGTCTTTATCATCAAATCGTCTTTAAATTCCCTTTGCCTCATCCTTAAAACCTTTTATACATTTAAGATCTCATCATACTAAAATTGTAGTGGTCATGATGTTTCATTTCATATCTTGAAGCTAATCAACCTCATTATGTATTTATTTGCTCAAATGCCTCAAATATTTGATTTTATCTTCATGAATGCAAAATCTCTCCATTAAATACCTATCTATGTCTTAGAAAACCTATATCAATACTCTTATATGCATCAATCACTCTCAAAGACTTCATTTTACACCTAAAGCCCATACTTGTCTTCAATTCCTTGTAGCCCTCAAAACATACAAAACTCCTAATGTAGAACATTATAGATATGATCTAGTAAAATAATCATACATTTGAGTACCCAATATATCTCCTAGTATGTATATATTTTCACAACTAGACACTAATTTCATGTGTACTTACTCTACCTATTTCTCTCTCTAATTAGCCCTCAATTAGGTCTTTAGGCCTACAAACTGATATTTTCTTCTAATCAATGATCACATATGTTAAAATTCATATAAATTTTTGATACACTTTCTATATCCCCTAGTAAATCCCCATGCTAAATTTGAGTAAATGAAACTTTGTACTGATGGGTGAAGCTAGAAATGGCTAACATCCTAGTTAAGGGGCATGGTCAGGTTTGAGAAGTAATTGAAGTGATTTCTCAAATAATTATAGGTTCTAATCATTTATGATGGTATTTTATTGCATCAACCATCATAAAAAAACTCAATACCTTGAAATTAATATCTCCAAGAGTACTACTAGATCTACAAACAGGCTTTTTGGACAATAAATTAGTACAATTTCCATTTCAACTTAAGATATTAACTAATTATCCTCTATATCATATTTAAATGGATGAATAAAAAGGAGTTTTAAGATCATATAATATCCTTAGGCGTTCATATTGCCTTCTTATCTGATTTGGAGGCCATCCACCATCTTCTTAACTTACAAACAGACCTTCAACCACACCGTTTGGGTTATTTTCCATACATTATACCATAAACATGACAAATAATTGTTTGATGTATTACTCAAGATATTTATGAAGGTTTATCATATCATTTCAATTGTCAACTAATCTATTTCATGTACGTAGGAAACCAATTTTTTCCATCAAGTCACTAAAAATATTTCTTTGCAGCCTATGAGTGTGTTATATTATTAAGGATTATTTATAGAGATAATTCCCTTAGTCAACATATAAATGCCATAGAATAGTATTTCATAGGGATGGGGTCTTATTCCTAATACCTCAAGTTACCATGAATCACCTTGTGAAATATGTGACCATCTTATATTATTCTTCTCAAGCTAGTAGACTATGTTTAGTGAGGTTGAGAGAGAATTTGGGATTGAAGATGCTATCTTGGTTCTTGGTTAGAGTTTTAAATCGTATTTTATATCTATAACACGTCTCATCTTTGTATAAAATGAGCATGTAGAACTATCCTTCATATGGTTACCAAGGAAGTGATAGGGAAGATGAAATGTGTTGACTCTATTTTGACCCTATAACTTATTTTAAAGCATGTATATTGGGCTGTATAGAATGAGGTATGTCATAGGAATTCCTAGATATAAACTCTTCCTTAGGAAACCCGCAACCATGCTTCAAAAGATGTCCTTTTTAACACTAAAACTACCATATCTACTTGGAAAAACTTTATGTAACTTTGAAATAGGTATTCATAAAGTCATTCATATATTTACAAACCTAGTACAACATATCCACACATCCTATTGCCAATTTCCTACCATTTCTTGTGAGATTCGCCTCTTGAACATTATGAAGAGTATAATAAAACAATTGAAATAGGTTTTAACCTTATAAAAAAAGTTATAATATATTTTTATGAATTTGTACAAACCAAAAGGGGATATAGGGTGACTTGACATGTGTTGAAAGACTCAACAAGTTTTTCTCAACCTTTGGTATTCTTGGATAAACTTGAATCCTATCATGAAGTGACTAGACAAACAAAAGACTAGAATAGAACATTTCCATAAACTTTACCAATCAAACTTAACTTTCCCAAATAAATATTAAGACTCTTTCATAAGGTAACAAGGCAATGCAAAGACTTGAGAAATAATACACCTTCATGACGCATCGTGGCATAGGTCTAAAACCCTCTAAACTAACTGTCATGGTTCTAGAAGCACATCAGGAGGTTAAAACCTTAGATATTTCTATTGACCATTTTAAGATCATTGAAAGACCATAATGGTCATCATAAAATTTAAACTAATCAAAATAACAATATTTTTGTGAACTTATCTAATGGTACCGAAAATTTGGCCAATAGGCATCAATGGTATATGTTCTCTATGTAAAAGAATGATTTCTCTCATTGGGTCACTAGAGAGGTTTCTTGTTAATATGTGTATGTCTTACACTCTTAAGTATTTTTCATATATATAAGCCCTTAATGAACATAAAAATGCCATGGATGAATATTTAATAATGGCGGGATCTTATGATTAATATCTCAAGTTACCATGTATATGCTTGCGCAAGATGTGAGCATCTCAAATTCCTCCTCTCAAGATTTAAAACTATGTTTAGTGAGGTTAAGAGATAATTTTGTATTTAAAAATATGTCTTGGTTCTTGGTTCAAACTATAAATTTTATTTTAGGTATGTAACACCTCTCACCTTTATACAAAATGAGAATTTAAAACTATCCTTCATAAGTTTAGCAAGGAAGTCATAGCGAAGATGAAAGGGTTTTTTTCTCTATTTTTAACCTATAACTTCCTTAAAATCATGGATTTAGGCCTTATATAATAATGGAATTCATAGGAGTGCCTAGAGATCAACTCTACAATGGGAAACCTAAAACCATGCTTCAAAAGATCCTTTTTCAACTCTAAAACTTTCATATCTTCTTGGTAAACCTTGATGGAACTATTAAATAGCTACTTATGGATTATTTCACACCTATACAAACATACTACAACATGCCCATACATCTTATTTCTAATAACCTACTATTTCTTGCAAGATTCACATCTCAAATGTTATAGAGAGCATAAGAAAATACTTGAAATAGGTTGTAACATTATAAAATAGGTTATAACAATTATTAAATATCTTTTATGGACCAAAATGGGATATAGGGTGACATGACATGTGCTAAAGGACTCAACTAGGATTTCTCAACCTTTATTACTATTGTAACAACTTGAAACCTATCATGAACTAACTAGACAACCACAAGAATAGAATATGGCATTACCTTAAAATTTATAAAATAGCCTTAACTTACCCAAATAAGGCTTAAGAATATTTAACAAGGTAACAAGGCAATGGGAAGAATTGAGAAATAATACACCATCTTGACATATCATGACACAGGCCTAGGACCCTCTAAACTAACCTTTATGGCTCTAGGAACACATGAGGAAGTTAAAACCTCAGACAATGCTAAAAATGGTTTCCAATGACAATTTGCAGATCATTACAAGACTAGGATGGCTATCATCAAGTGTAAAATAATAAAAATAACAAGTTTTTTATGAACCACTCTAATGGTAGCCAATATTTGGCTAACATCTTTGGTTGTGTCCTAGGGATGGTTGCTTTCTAAGCATATTAGACTAGCTACCTTGTCCCTCCATTGTGATGTGGATTCACTTTACCTCAATATAACATCAATATTATAATTTATTGATTCTTTAAAATCTATCTCTTACTCATCTTGAAGAGTGTCGTACTCATCATATATTGCTACATCATCTACTTGAACCTCTTTGTGATGGCTGATTACACATGTTGGCTTTCTATGAGATTTTAAATTCTCATCATCCACTTTTTCTTGTCCTTATTGATATGATAACATCTCAAGTCCTTCAAACTCCTTGAACATGTCCATGTCAGACTTCCACATATCTTCAAGACCACCTTAAACATGTCCATGAGGTTCAGTAAGACCATCAATCATGCTTTTATCTTTAAGAGCTTCCTCATGCCTCTCTTTATTATTCTAGTTAGTCAATGAAATATCATTATCATTCTCCTCATGGTCGATAGGTTTACCATCTAGATTAGAGTAAAAATTTTCTAGTTCATCCCAAAAGGCAGCCTCTTCTTCATCACATGAAAATATATCATCTTCAATATTAACCTTACCTTTCTCTTCAAGAATAAAAAGATGATCAAGAACATCAAACTCATCAAAAATATCATGACATGGCTGCAAGTTATCTAACTCAGGTTTCATCAATTCATGCTCAGTTGTAATTTATTCAACTGCCACATAGTAAACTTTCCCTTCACCAAGACTAGATTGATCTTCCTCTATGAAGAATGGAAGTTCTTTTACCCACTTAACATCAAGAAGAAAATGTTTTTCTTGTTCTATCAAACCTAATTTTTTCCTTCTCTACCAAAGGGAGTAAAAATGATGATTTTTTCATTATTATCACCAGAACAACTATCTACAAAACCTTCTTGAGATTCACCTATAGATGCAACATCTTTCCTTTTAAATACAACCACATAATGATTATTTTTTTACATGTTATCCTTATCAATTTATTCTCTCTCAAAAAAGGAGAGGATGGTAAGGTGGGAAACTCCATTAACTTTCTTGGAGACTTCTAGAGTCTTGATCCAACATGGTATTTTAGGAAAACTAGGTTGATTGGATAATTATTAGATATTTTTAACTTTAATGGTAGTGGAAGGAATTGAAGGGATTTTAGGATTCATAAACATTACCTCTAATGTTATATTCTCCTCACGATCTTGATTTTACGTATGAAAAATTTGCTTCCAATTTAGAAAGACTTTTGGTGTGACTTACACAACCTTTACCCTCTCTTGACTTTGGATGGGCATAAGAGAGGATTCGTTATCAAGGATTTGGATGTTATAACTAGGATTCATGGTCCAATAAATCCTCTAAGATGGAATGGTCTTGGGCTCTGTAGGTAGAGTTAATGGAGTTAGAATAGATATAGTTTTGTATTGGGGAATACAAGTTTTCCAACTTGGAATATTGGGGCTAATGGACACATTAAGAGATTGATAGAGATTATTTTAGTGTTATATTGCATCTTGGAGGAGATTTGGAGAAATGTAAGGTTGTCTTTGGATAGGAGGATGTATGTACATTTGATTAAATTGGACTTTCACATGCTCCCATCTCATTAGCCTATCTTCTAACTATATCAACATCTTAAACTCTATTTTTTAATTTTTTGGATGTGTTTCATTCTCAACACCTACGCACACTTTATAAAATCCTTACAAGATATCCTCATCCTTTGGAATGGGATAGATAGGAAATTATACACCATGTTCTACTTCTCTATCAATCCTCTCATCATCTTTACAAGGTTCAGTATGACTTGTTTAAAACTCATTAAAAGTGAAGGAGTAGCATAACTTTGAGAAGGTTTATTAAAGAGATAGGTGCACTTTTATTGAGATTGGTAGATAATTAATTGAGGGTTATTTGATGAGAATCCATGAACAACATTAAATTGACAAGAATAATATTAAGGTGAATAATCATATGATTAATGATACATACAAAAAAAAAATTGAGGCACTTTGATTGCCTATACCAATTGAGATTCACATGGAATCATAATTGGTGCTTGATTTGTTGCCTATAAATGATGATGTATTGAAGTATAGCACAAAAACTTCTTTCAATGGGTGATATTCCTATCCTACTGGGCATTCCAAAACTATTAAAGCTCAAATTTTCACCCTTGAGACAGTGGTTCAATATCTCTCGATTGAGATATATAATGGGATTAGTCCTAGGTTGTGGGTGACCTATAAATGGAATAAGCCTCTAGATTATAGGGTTATCTCTCCTTGATGTATCAATTAATCTCACACACTACACTACTAACTTGCAAAGGAAAACAGAGAAGGGTAACATGAAAACAAGCTAACTGAGGGGGGTGACACACCAAATTTGTCTCCTCTACCTACCTATGCACTATTTAAATGAATTAATACCAATTATAACATGCCATTTTAATTTTAGATTCAATTAACATCAATATTTCAGCATGAAGGTATTGGGAAATGCATAAACTAGGAGGTTATAACCAAGAGATTTAATATGAGAAATTAAAGGAAAATACCTTACACACCTAATTTTGCACACAACTAGTTTTAACACTCCATGTCAATTGGAAAGCATCAAACTACTTCAAAATAGGTAAGAATGACAGGATGAAAGAGAGGGAGTAGAACACTACCACTATCTGTCATGCATAATAACATATATAGACTAATATCAAGCTTCAACAATGTTAAACCAACATTTCCATTCAAATCCAAGGTAAGAACAAGTGTTCAATTGAGCAGGGCTTTTCCATTCTCATCTAAATAATCCTTAAAAAGCCTAACAATTTTGTATTTATAGAGAATGAGAGAGGGACATAGAGAGATAGGATTAGTGAATCCCATTAGCAAGTGTCACTCCATGATAAAACACATTAAAATTAAGAAAAAGGTTAGAAAGGTATTATAAACTCCTTCAGCATGTGTTGACTCATATGATCATGACTTTCTAGAGAGTTGGCATAGGAAAGGATCTTCATCTCATTAGATGGCTCAACACCTTCTTAGAAACTATCTTCCTTCTTACTTAAAGGTAATGAGTGGTCTTATATATCATAAATTCATCTTGAGCTACCCTCTTCCATTATCCTTTACACCTTTTATATGTTTTATTACTCCTCATACTAACATTGTAGTAGTCATCATGTTTCATTTGGTTTCTTGAAGCTAATCGAACTCATTATGCCTCTCTTTTCTCAGATGCCTCAAATATTTGATTTCATATTGATGAAAGCAACCTCCCTCCATGAAATACCTCTCTATGTCTTTAAAAACCTATATCAATCCTATTGTATGACTCAAACATTCTCAAAGGCTTCATTTTACACCTAAAG
The DNA here is from genome assembly GCA_037957365.1 of Torreya grandis. Taxonomy (NCBI): domain Eukaryota; kingdom Viridiplantae; phylum Streptophyta; class Pinopsida; order Cupressales; family Taxaceae; genus Torreya; species Torreya grandis. The sequence goes on from JARHVA010002637.1 coordinate 709,430, forward strand.
CCTATACTTGTCTTATATTCTTTGTATGCCTCAAAACATACAAATATCCTTGTGTATAAAATTATACAGATTATCCTAGAAAACTGATCATATATTTGAGTACCCACTATGTTCATCCTACTCTTTAAAAAATTTCATGACCAGATATTATGTGCAAGTATACTTACTCTACATGTGTCTATCTCTAATTAGTCCTCAATTAGCTCTTTAGGCCTAAGAATTGAGATTTGCTTCCAATCAATACTCAAATGTGTAAAAATTTAGAAAAATATTTCATTCACTTTTCACACCCCTTGTTCATGCTCAATCTCAAATGTGAGGACCTGAAACCTTGTGTGGATGGGTGAACCAAGAAATGGTCAAAACCCTAGTTTCGGTACATGTTCAAGATTGAGTGGAAAGTGGAGTGGTTTCTCAAGAAATTTTGGGTTATAATGCCTAATGATGATTTTTTAATACCTATAACATAATGATACAACACAATACCTTGAAAATAATATGTCCAACAGTACTCGCAAGTCTATAAATAGGCTTCTTGGACAACAAAATAATATAGTCAACATTTTTACTTAAGATAGTGACTTCTTAGCCTCTATATCATATATAAATTCGTGAAAAAAGAGGCTTTATAGGGTCATATCATCTATTTAGGGGTTAATAAGTCCTTTGATTTTTAGGCCATCTACCATCTTCTCAACTTATAAATAGACCTAAAACCACACCTTTTGGGCCATTTTTCATACATTGTACCCTACATGTGCTAACCAATGGTTTGAGGGAGTGATTAGGATAATTAAGAAGGTGTTTTGGATCATTTTAGGGGTCATGCAATCCATTTGAATCACTTAGGAGAATAATTCTCCCATCGAGTCACTAGAGAGGTCTCTCAACAACCTACGAGTATCTTACACTATTAAGGATTGTTCATAGACCTAAGGACCTTAATAAAAATCTAAATTCCATGGATTAGTATTTCATAGGGATGGGCTATTATTATTAATACCTCAAGTTACCATGAATCTCCTTGTGTAAGATGTGACCATCCTACATTGTTCCTCTCGAGCTGATAGACTATGTTTAGTAACGTTGAGAGAGAATTTTGGATTAAAGATGATATATTGGTATTTTTTTCAATTTTTAAATGGTCTTTTGGGTCTATAACACCTCTCACCTTTGTACAAAATGAGCATGTAAAACTATCCTTCACAAGGTTGCCAAGGAAGTGATAGGAAAGATGAAAAGCATTTTCTCTATTTTGAACTTGTAACTTCCTCTAAAGTATGGATTTCAACCTATATAGAATGAGGGAAGTCATAGGAATGCCTATATATCAACTCCACCTTGGTAAATCTATAACCATGTTTCAAAAAAGCCCCTTTTAACACTAAAACTACCATATCCACTTGGAAACTTTGATGAAACTATGAAACATGTAATCATGCAGTCCTTCAGACCTATACAAACCTAGTACAACATGCCTGTACATCCTTTTGAAAATTAATATCCATTTCTTACAAGATTCTCCTCTTGAACATTGTAGAGATAATAAGAAAACACTTTAAATAGGTTGTAAAGTTATCAAAGAGGTTAGAACATATTTTTAAGAACTTGTACAGATAAAAATGAGATATAGGGTGACTTGATATGTGCTAAACCACTCAACAAGGATTTCTCAACATTTGGTACTCTTGGATCAACTTAAAACCTATCATGAAGTGACCAGACAAACACAAGACTAGAATAGGCCATTACCTTAAACTTTACAAAACAACCTTAACTTTCCCAAACAAGGATTAAGACTCTTAAACAAGGTAACAAGGCAATGGTAAGACTTAAGAAATAATACACAATCTTGACACATCATAACACATGTCTAGGACCCTCTAAACTACCCTTGATGGCTCTAGAATCACACAAGGATGTTGAAACCTTAAACAATGCTAAACAAGGTTTGTAGTGACTATTTGAAGATCATTTCAAGACTAAAATGGCTATCAACAAAATTAAAATGAGCAAAATAGGAATCATTTTGTAAACCTCCATAATGGTAGAAAAAAATTGTCTAACATGCATCAATGGTATCCATTCATTATGTGGTATAATAGAAGACCATGTTACTATGAATACACCAACCCTATGCTTAGTTCAAAGAGGATTATCAATCCTTACCCACTAAGTTATTCACATTAATTCCCATATGGGGCCAAACTCTAGATAGGGGCACATTGGTGGAGTGCTTCATTTTCCCATATATGCATATAAATAGAGTAGATAGATAGGATAGCTATCCAACACCCTTTTCAATAATATTAATTGATCCTCCTCTCCAAAAAAAAATATTGTTGTCCATTCCCAAATAATGTTTTCCACATCAATGTCAAGTGTTAAATTTTATCTAATTTGATCCATGTTTTATTAGGCATCAATCAATCCCAAAACAATTCTTCACCTTATTTTATCCCTTAGGATTTCCAGTATTGAATCTTCACCTTTTTATCCACATTCTCACCTTATAGTTTAAAGTATATATCCCCATTTTCCCTTCCCATCTCATGTAGATCCCAAACTTTTACATGCCATAATTTTTTATATTTAATTCCGTTTAAACTCTTGTTTATACTAAAATGACTGTATTGAAAAGCTAAATTCAGACATAATCTAATCTATCCACTTAGGAATGTTTTTCAAAAAAATTAAGGGTCACACATGATCATCTGAGGGTTTGAAACTGAATTTTAATTTTTTTAAAAAGATTTTTCTATGTTTAAAATTAGTATGTTTTATAACTAGACATCAACTTCAGTTCAAATTCAATTGTTAGATTAATTTTAATGTTTAGGAAATATGTGGAGAGTTTTAGATTTGATTGAGATGCAAGCAAAACATATTAAAAATAACCGCTTCTAAAAATAATAGGTGGAGTTTTTTATTTTTTTTAGATTTTTTAATTTTGCATGTCAACTATAATTTTAAGCTGAGGTTTATTTATGCTCTTATATATAATTATTTATTTCATTCAGTATACAAATTAATACATGTGATTCTTTCATAAATTATGTGTACTTTTCCAATAAATTTATTTGCCTTAATAGTATTTAGGTTTATTACTATGCATGTCTTTTCATTTTAATTTGTTGGTCACACCATACCAACATACACATCCATAAATGGATTAAATCATTGTTTAGATCATCCAAAATAAACCCAACATAAATATAATTATTATTTGAGATATGTTGATTAATGTTTTCTTTCATGTGAAAAGTGCAACTACTTAAATATATTTTAAATTAAAATTCATAAATGTTAATTTCACGCTACATAATACATGATATATTTACGATCAATACAATTAATAGACTTAATAATGATTTAATATGAAATCCACAAATTAACATGTCCATAAAAATCTATTTTATTTTAAAATTACCATGTAATCCTTAATATGTTATTATATTATAAATACAAAAAATGAACTTATGAAAAAATAAAGTAAACTAAAAATTTTAATGAACCCATACATTTTTTTAACTACATATTCTTGATGACCCAAACCTAAACTGACATAATTTTCTTCTATTTAAATGTTTCACAACTCTCTTCTTGTTACATGACTATTTTATATTGTGTTAAAAAAAATATCAACATGTCTAAACCATGAAACATACGATGTTACACAACTACTAACACGTATCCCATTAACATAAATAAAATAATACTAATAAATGCAAACTGTTTGAAAATATATTGATTACATTATTGAAAGTTAATCGAAATATATGATATGAGTTCAATGCCCATGTCCGTTTATATTAAGGAGGGGAGAGGGTGGCGAGGGCACAATTTCACATAGGCTTATGGGTAACTAGGAACTACCAACCTCTACTAGGCACTACTCGCCTCCACTCCGACGCTAATAGCTTCAACAACCACATCTATTCCGTCAGGGCCCGTATCCATTCCATAATCAAAATCTATATATGGGGTTGGGGTCCCCATATCCAAAACCCGTGATGATATCATGAAGATGGATGTGACGGGAATAAATGGCATCTGGAGGTGCTATAGGTAGGGGTGCCCCATATATATATATACAGAGAGAGAGAGATAGGGGCCCTCCCCGAATCTCTATATAGTGGATATGGTAGGCCTAAAAGTAACGAGTGTAGGTTTAGTCTAATATAACAGCACCATTCCTCCCATCAACTCGAACTCCCATCATGTCTTCCAATTCCCCTGACGATTTTAGTGATCTTCTAAATGGTATGATCACCATCTGATATTATACAATTGATCAGAAGGCCACATTACAAAATGGGAAGGACATATGTTATGAGCACGTAGCATACAATCAAATCCTATTACAAAATCCTTTTGAGAAGGCCAATCTATCATCCCAACAAACGGTCACCAGCTTGCCCTGTTTTCTTGTTTATCAGAATCCAGCTTAGCGTAATGTCGCCCATCAAGTGCTCCAAAATTTCGTAACCTTTTTCCTTTATAAATATTGTTCCCAACTCATCTGCAAAGTTGTGATACTCATTTACACCATCATAAAAGTTAATAATATCCAATTTGAAAGGGAAATAAGCGAACATAGCTTGATAATCATCTGCAGAAGGAATACCGCAAATAACATTGAAATAGATGGGCTTATCATTGTACACCACATCCACAACCCACAAAAAAATCAGAGTGAACAACATTATGAACTTCTAGGATACCTTTACACAATGTTTTAGAATCCTCATTATGCACGACTACTGGAAAGCAATGAACGTAGAATTTTTTTGAATCCACCGAGTGAAGAAGAGATCATTACTTTATTATGTGTCCCTTATGGAAGGCCAGATAGAGAAGCATTTTTCGTTAGTCCTAATTACTGAATAATGATAAATATATTTATATATTCTGAAAATTAAAAACTTCGTTTAGATGGCTGCCAATCAAATTTTAACCCCGACCATATTTTGTAATGATAAGGAAAGATGCCCATGATATCTCTAACTCCCTCAAAAGTAGGATGGTGGAAATATTACAGATGAGGGTATCATATCATAGTGGATCAGAATAAAAAGATCTGTACTCATATGACAGAGAAATGTAACATTCTATTTGTCCCACTTAACTTGCAGTTTCAAGTTTCTATCAAAATTCCTTGAATTTATCGTTTAGATGAGACAGATTTAATGTGTTTACTACACTGCATTCTCAATTACTTTTTGAGAATTATTGGAGGTAGCCAACATATTCTTCTCGTGCAACATCTTCCTCGACACTAGCCAATAGTTGTAATCTTATAAAGATTTGGGTTAGCTCATTCCACTCATCAAAAATATCAAAAAAAAGGAGATTTTTTTTAAAAAAAATTATAGTAAATTAGGAAAATAAAATAAAATTAATAAAATTTAATATAACTTAAAGAAAATTAAGAAAAAAAATTACAAAAAATAAAAGATAAAAGAAAAAATTTAATATTTAAGATTTTGAAAATGAGATTTTTTCAGATTATTTATGTATTAGATTTTTGGATCCATGTTATTTTTTGTTAAGTAAAAAAAAATAGAAAAAGTATTAGTAATTTTTTATTTTATATATCTATATATTTTAGAATAAATTTAGAAATTTGGAAAAACTTAACAAATTATGTAATTTTATAATTATGTTAAATTAAAAATACTAGAAAAAAAACCTTTAAAATGTTTTAAAAAATTAATTTTGACCAATCACAATTTTATAATACTTTTTAAATTTATATAATTTTAAAATAAATTGAAAATGTAAATATTTTTAATTCTTCTAATATTTATTTATTTTATTTTAATAACCAAAGTAATGGTAAAACTGAATTTTTTAATAAATTTAAAATGTTAAGTAAATTTTTTTAGTGAGTCATTTTATTTATTTATTTTTCCTAAAAAAATACTTTTTCAAATTATTATTTTTATTTTGTAAATAATATTTTACTAACAATGTTTACAATTTTTAATTATTTATAAGATTCCTCATTACAAATTTTAATTATTTATAAGATTTCTCATTACAAAGATTATCTTTGTAGAAGATTTAATAAGCACTGGGAAAATATTGATCTTCCAAAATGACCAATCTAATAACATCAACTTCAATAGGGAAAAGGGCGACTAATCTCACTGTCTTTTGCATTTGGAATATATATAGTTTAATATTAAATGTTTTTTTTAAGATTTTATTTACGAAAAATCTATTAACTATTGCATTGCATCCAAGATTCATATTATTCTAACAGATTCAACTATCACCGCGATGATCTTAATGACCATATATCTCCTTCTTAAAAGGATTCTTCTAAGACTTAAATATATTTAAGTAGTATAGGTGTTCAAACTAGGACGTTTAGGGAACATTTGACTGAGAGTGATTATTAAGGAGATGATATTGAAGGTTGAGAAAATGTACTTTAGCATGATAACTATGATATTGTCTCTGAACCAATCATAACTTTATATGACTCTTATCTTTATCATATTAATTTAATATTTTTATTTTTATTATTTTATTATCATATTTAATTAATTTATTATTGTATCTAAACATATTTAATTTATGTTTATAATCAAATTTCATTATATGATAGTTATTTTTATCATATTAATATAACATTTTTACTATTATTTTATTTTATTATTATATTTAATTAATCTATTATTGTCTCAAAACATATTTACTTTATGTTTACATTCAAATTTCATTATAATCATACATATTATAATTATGATTATATGATAGAAGAGTATAATTTTATTAAATAATATTAATTAGTTTTAAAATATCACATTCTATTATAATTATTAAAATTAAACTTATGATTAATCAAACTTAAATTCATAAATTAGAGTTAGAATCAATATCACATTTAAATTGACCTTTAAGCTGGATTTAGTTCCACATTTATTATCAAACTTAGTATTTAATTTAAAGTCATCTTAGAGATAGATCTAGTATTGTAATTAAAGTCTTCTTGTAGTTAGATTTAGTATCGCACTTTAAGGTAGACCTAGTTTCTAGCTTAAAATTAGATTTATTGAAGAGATTAAAATTGAACCTACTATGGTATTTGAATATGAATATAATATCACACTTAATTAGATTTATTATCAAACTAAATAATAATTTTATGTTATTAAATAATATCACCCTAATGTCAGGCTTAATGTCACCTTAATACCAATTGAATTTGACATTAGGGAAACATTAGGTTGATGTTAGTGCTAACTCTAATCTATTTTGGGGGAAATTATAATTATATATATATATATATATATATAATTTGGTCCTCAAAAATATATTATTTAATGATTTTGAATCAAATTTAATTATAATTATTTTTAGTCAAAACATTGTAATGTAATCATAATATGCAAAGGAATAAATAACATTTACAACACTTTAATATCTAATTTCAAATTTTGTGTACAAATTGATGAAAATGTGTAGAAAGAAATTATCAATGATTATTCATTATGACATCCAAACATTGATTACCCTTTAAATATTATGTATTAAATAAAATATTTAAATTTAAAAAATTAATTGAAAATTAAATTTTTTTAAGATTATTAAAAAAAATTAAATTTATTTATTTGTTTATTTATTTTAAAATTCCTTCGACCATTATCATTGCATCTTTTTAGCATGTCATTGCCAGTATTATATGTTAATGCATTCAATATGGGCCTTAATCTAAGCCTATTGTGTCTTGGATGAAACATAACTTGTGTCATGACAATAGCTTTTTGAATAAATAAGGAGTGTCAATGTTATGGCATTATATGTTTATATATTTTTTATATGTAATTAAAATTAATTATTTGGCATGCATATTCTCTCATGATAGATGGTATATATGTTATAGGCCTTTAATATTAAAAGGTGTAGATGTAATCTTTTTCTTTTAATCATACATTTAATATAATCATAAAGATGAAATTAAGTTTCCAATATGTTGATGAGGTCAATAATTTAAAATTATCCATATTTAGTACTTGTATATATATTTATATGTTAAAATACATATAATTAATAAGAATGTATTATTTTATTCTTTTGCATATTAATAATTTAAGTTGAACTTAATCGTACACATTGTTACTAGCGATTAAAAACTTCATTATATATATGAACCACCAGTAACATACATATATTTATATCATATAAAATGTATTTACATCTCATACTTTTGATATATATATATATAATTTTATTTGATATATATATTAACACTGAAAGTATTCAAGAATATTGACTATGAAAAAATAATTAAGAAAGATTAACTCACCCGAATCAAATACTTAAGAATAACAAACGATGAAATAAAACAGGGAAAAAAAACTGACGGAAAGAGAGAGAAAAGAAAAGAGGAGAGAGATAGGAAGAGAGGAGGTGCTTAAAGGTTGCATGTGTGCTATGCATATGGTTATACATGTAATAATTTTCGCTGAATTGCAAGGTTGTAGTACCAGCCAAGCCAAGTAGATATTATAAGCTATGGTGTACCTTGCTTCCTAAGAGCAAAATAAATTGTTTTAAACTGTCTTACATCACACTTTAATGTTGAATTTTTAAAAATCAAAAGATAAGACCCTTACATTTATCTTGAGGGATCAAAAGATAAGACCCTTGCATTTAAATATAAAATAAGAAAATGAAGCAAACCCCACAGAATGCCGCAAAGAATAGAAACAATATGTAGACAGCCTTCGCTCTTCATCTTTGTTTCCCACGCTATGCACTTTTCTATCAAATATTTTTGGTAAGATTGAAAAATCTGATCATGGTCCTTACTTCTCCTACAACCAAGAGCTCTTTCTAATATAAAAACACTGTTCCTCCTATTAACTCGAACTCCCATCATGTCTTCCATTCCATGCCGATTTTAATAATCTTCAAACTAGTATGATCATCTGAAATTCTGAAATTGATCACAAGGCCACACTGTACAATCTTGGAAGGACATATGTTATGAGTAGGTAGTATAGAGCCAAAGCCTATCATAAAATCCTTTTGAGATGGCCATTCCATCTTCCCAACCAAGGGTCTCCATCTTGAAAGATTAACAGCTTGCCCCATTCTCTTGTTTATCAGAATCTAGCTTAGTCTAATATTGTCCATTAACTGCCCCAAAAAATTGTGACCCCTTTCCTGTATATATATTGTTGGCAACTCATGTGCGAAGCTGTAATCATCATCTACAACATCATAAAAGTTAATGAGCTCCATCATGAAAGCGAAATCAGAGAGCATAGCTGGAAAATCATCTGCAGAAAGAATACCCCAAATAACTCTGGAATAGATGGGCTTAATCTTGTACACCACATCCACAACCCACACAAAAATCAGAGAGAACAGGATTATAAACTTCTAGGCTGCATTTACACAAAATTTTGGAATCCCCATCATACATAACTACTGGAAAGCAATGAACATAGAATTTTTTGAATCCACCGAGTGAAGAATAGATGCAATCTTTAATATTTGTGTCCTTTGTGGAAGGCCAGATAGAGTAGCATTTTTCTTCCCACATACTCTCCTGTCTTGCAATAGACCAAAATTCTGAACATACACATTTTGCATTTACAAGTGTAATGCCATCCACACGGCTTAGGATTTCAGAGATAAAGTCACCGTTCAAAGACATCGTCAAACAATGATAGATTGCACTAGTTTTATGTCCATGATAAAATAAAAATCACAATGATCATGCACAGTTTATATGATCAGATAGACCACCTACTGCCCGTAAGATCAGATTACAAAATTTTGGAACTATCCCTTAACTCATTACTTCCACGCAATAAAATTGGTTTATTCCACAAATGGGTTTCTTTCAAACTAATATGTGAAAAGTGCAATTTAGAATTCAATAAAATTGTAACGAGTGTCTCCTCTTCCTCCTCATCGTCGTCGTCTTCTTATTATTATTATTATTATTATTATTATTATATTATTATTATTATTATTATTATTATTATTATTATTATTATTATTATTATTATTATTACTTCTTCATAGGTGCATTCAGAAAGGTCAATTTTATTAATCTATTTTTTAATGTCATATATTATAAATTAAGTTGATTTTGAAAGAAAGTTGTAATGTGGATATATATTATATGATATATATTTGATGAGGTGAAAACCAGGATGGTTTTCAAAACGGAAGAATATTTTTCCATAAAGCTTATCATCTAGAGATTTGTGGATTTCTAGTCAAAGCTTCAAGATCTTAATAGTTGGATCTCGAAGCAATGGAAACCCCTACTCTTAGGTAATCTTCATATTTACCCTTATGCTAAAAGCTTCTTTATTATTGTTTTTCATAATATTGAGGATAAGGAAAAGATTCAAGACCAATATTGGACCTTGAATCATTATCTCATCATCTCAAAACCATGGTCACCTGCATTCAATCCCCTTATTGAACCTTTGCATATAAAACTCATTTGGGTTCATCTGCCCAACCTTCCATTATAGTTTTGGATTGATTCTAGCTTGGAGGTTATTGGTAGATCTCTGGGTAAGTTTATACAACTACATCCAGAGACCGATAGTTTCTCTCTCCCTGATTTTGCTAGGATCTTTGTTAATATTTATACCTCCAAGAACCTTCTAGAAAAAATCACCCTGAAAGTTAGAGATTGTATTTTGTCTCAAGCTATTGACTATGAAGATTTATTTTTTCACTGCCATAGTTGTTTTGGCACTAGGAATTTGACCAAAAACTACAACCTCCTTAGAAAAAATAAATATTTTTCCTAGTCGAAAGATTTTATCTCCAAAAACCTTACAGTGTTGGTTGCAGATGAAGAGTGGGCTATTGATAGTGAGGTTTATGCCTCTTCTTTTGAAGCTCCTACTTCATCTACTTCAAACAAGGATCCCAAAACCTCATCAGACTCTAAAGAAGAACTATTAGCTGATTTAATCTCTTTAAGGAAGGTTGTGTCAATTCTATCCTCCCCAGAGGAGATCCCAGATTCAGCTTATTCTAGGGCAAATACTAATGTAGTAACAACAATAGAAGATAAATCCTAGCCCTATGTCCTATTTGAGGAAGCTTCATTAGTGCTTTAGGTTCAGAGCAAGGAAGGATGGTTAGAGGTTCAAAAAAAAAAAAGGAAAAACATCAATGACCCAACCTTTCGGTATGTCTCTCCATTCGGGGGACCTCGTGATAGTATTTTGAAAATCAATGAAAAAACAGTCAGAGCCCCAGAATAACTTTGGTAGAGACTTTGCAGAAGTTTCATGAGTAAGTTTTTGTTTAAGTTTTTTTTTGGTAGAAGTTCCTGTAGTGTGAATTTCTTGTCAGCAGTTTAGTTTCCATTGGTAGAAACATCCCATCAGAGGATTAATGTTTTATTTTTAGCTCTCTCCATTGTATAAGGCTACGGGGTCTTTCAAAACCCATTTATTAACCTATCTAATAAAAAATATGATATATTGTTATTTGTTGTTATGTATTATTATTAAATATAAATTAGCATATTTACGTTAGATAAATCTATGTAAAAGACATCAAGGTATGTCATTTTTGAAAAGTTTATCTTATATTGAATGTGTGACATAAATAGAATAAACACTTCGAAAATGAGATCTCTTATTATCCTTTACATAAATTTATTTAAGATAAATATGCTAATACCAAATCTATATTTAACATATTTATTTAACATATAATATGAAAAATTTCATAAAATTTAAATGTATATTACATTAAATCATATAAAATTGTAGTACACATTACATTAAACTATTCAAAAATGAAATATACATAATCTAAAATTCTCAATTTAAATGTCACCAATGCCTTGAGCTGAACTAAAGTTATAAATCTAAATATTAAATTAGTTCAGTCCTTGGGAGAGATAAGCGGCGAGGAGTTCCATGATGTTGTTTCCAAGTGGGGAAGTCAATGCCTTGAGCCGAATCAATATCCTCAAAGCTAAGTCTCGGTTGCGAGCCTCTACGGCTTCCACTGCGCCCATTAGGAGATGCATTGCCCGTACTCCCTTGATGTCCATGCCTGGCTCTTTCTCCTCCTCCATTCCACGAACACTAGGTAGGTCTGTTGTCACATCCTCACTCGGGGGTTACAAAATCAGGCCCCGGTTGAATGGATCGATAGGTACGTCCCTGGGGATCTGACTTGAACAAATAGTCCAAAAAGTTGAGTCCTAAGATTTGTTGCCATCGTTATTTGTTTCAAGTCACCCGATCATTATGGTTTTGTTACTTCTTGCATTTGAAATCCACACCAAATTACGATAGTGATCAATATCGGATTCAATTAGTCAGTTGTGTCCGAAGCCTTGCGTTTTATTGACGTCCACGAGCGGAAAGTCAGAATAAAATGTATAGAAATATCGGTGATAAAAAAAAATTTCCCCAAATTTGATAGCTCTAGTCTTACCGACTGAAGGCTAACATAAATGACTCGATCACAACACCCATTTCATCATCATAAGAAAAATCTCACCTCACACTGACCGCTTCTTTGCTTTTCGAGCCGAGAAACGGTAGTGGAAGATGTTCCCAAAAGTTGGGGATCGAGTGGAGTAATCCACCCAGCCCTCCTTGGCATCCGTGTCCATTGCCCTCAATGGTATGTAATCTCAACAACTTAAAACATTTCCTTGTGAACCATGAAATTAACCTTTTTGAAAAAATTGTTTTAAAACCAAACAATCTTCTACCCAAAGTAGGTCACACAGCAGTTTGGCCTCTTTTTTATCGTTATCTTCTCTATTTTTTTACTAGCTTCATTTGTTACTCTTGTTTTGTGTGCGTTTAGTTTTTGATTGATTTGATTTTATGTTTTTAATTTATTTTAAAAGGTCATGTGGGTTGATTTAAATATTATGTCAGTTATCAATTTTTTTCTTATATTAAATTGAACTGAAAATAAATGTCAGTCATTTTCCCTAAAATGGTAATGATAACGGGATTTTCTCCACCACTTTTATTATTATAAAATGTCTTTCAATGTAATTAAATAATTATTTATTTTATTTTATTTTATTTTAATTTATTTTTAATCAATCAACTTTAATATATTTTATTTATACTCATTTATTCATCATTAAAAGTGATGTAGATAAAATAGGCCAACTTCTAGAAGACATAACTTTTGACCGGTAGCTTTGTTTGATCTCATCCACATGCCAAAATGACCAACTCAAAAAGTTCACTTCCTTAAGTTGTGCTCTCTGATTAGAGGTGTTTTCAATATTTTTTTGGACGCCAAACGTGACCATCTAAGGGTCCAAAATTGTAGTTTATTAATTTTTTGAGATTTTTCAATTTTAAAAAATTATATATTTTTATACCCAGACGTGAACTTCAATTTAAATTCATCCAATAGGCTTATTTTAGTTTTTAGATTATTTCAGAATATTTTTAGAGATACATGTGTTTGCATACAAAACTTACTAAAAATAACAACTAAAAATAAAAGGTTTTTTAAATTTTGCATGTCAACCCTAATTATAAGTTGAGGATTATTTAATCATGATTTGGGTTTGTGATTATTTTAATTCATTCAATGCAAATCAATACTGGTTATTTTTTTCAGATCTTGGCCTATTGATAATTTATTGTCTTGATAGTTTTTATGTTCATTATTTGGTATCAAAGCAAGGTTGAATCTTTGAGGGGAAAGAAATAAATAGAAGATAAGGAGGTATTACATAGAGGAACTAGACTATGCAAGAGATGTAGAATTAAGTACAATAATTAACATAGGTTATCACCAATCGAAGAGGAATACAAGGTGGTGATGAAGTTGAGGAAGACACAAATCATGATAAATAAATTCAGCAATAAGAAGAACAACAAAATCAATGACCATCGATAGAAGAGATGAGTGTTTAGAATTTAGAAGGAATAAATGAAGGAATCTCAGTTGATGTTCCAAAATATAGATGTAGTTTAAAACTAAAGGATTTGATAAATTGGATGAATATCATGAAAAAAATTTCAGGTGGAAGACTATCAGAGAAGACAATAAAGTAAATTTTTCATGCACAAAATTGAAAAGTTATGCAATGACTTGGTGGGATTCTCTGTAGAAAGAGAGACAAAGAAAAAGTAAAGAAAAAATTAATTTGTTGAAAAATATGGAGAAGAAACTATGGGAGAATTTTCTTCCAGTGGATTATGCAAAAACCCTATATAAAAGATTTTGAAATTTAAGGCAAAAATATCACAATATACAATAGTGTATAAATAATTTTTATACACTTTCTATATGAGTAGAACATGATAAAATAAAAGATCAAATGACTGTAAGGTATGTAAATGGTTTAAAATTTACTATTCAAATGAATTAAGCATGCATATAATACTTTGCATGGAGGAGGCATATCAATTACCTTTGAAGGCAAAAGAAAAATAAAAGAGACATAATTTCAAAAGAACGTATCTTGATTTAAGAAGAGGTGGATCCCCTCTAATAAAGGGATAAAGTGGGTTTAATACCACCAGAGTTGAATCTAATACCAATAGAGATGAATCATCACATGGTATAGAAAGGCAAAATGAGAATAGATAAAAGTTTTAATACCAACAATGAGGAAGAGGGTTTCAGAGAGGATGAAGTTATAGTGGTGCTATACGATAATTTTTGAATCAACATAGATCTTATATTTTTTTATAGATGTTGAGAAGAAGGGAATAGGGCATTTGAGTGTTTGCACTATGAAGATCAAAAAAGGAGGTAAGAAGATCAACTAAGAGTGAATCTAGTTGACACTGAGATAGAAGAGCAAAATACTAAATTTATACTGGCAAATGTTGGAGAGAATCTCTTGATGAGAATAACAATGATCACTCTAAGCAATGCATACGTTTAAAATTAAAAAAAGTGATGATGCATGGCTATGATCAAATAGTTTTTGAACAAAATGTACTTTAGGTGGAAAGTTATGCAAAGTAATTATAGATGGTGGCAGTTCTAAAAATATGGTTTCTAAAAAAATGGTAGAGAAACTACATATGTAATTTGAAAAACATCATAGTCCTTACCATATTTTATGGTTTAAAAAAGAGAATGAGATTAAAGTAGATAAAAGGTGTTTAATCAAGTTTTCTATAAGAAAACCATATAATGATGAAATATGGTGTGATATTATTTTGATGGATGCATGTCATTTTTTATTAGAGAGACTATGGTAATTTGATTAAAAAAAAATAATAATGTAGCCAAAAACACAGACACTTTTTGGAAATATGGTACAAAGGTAGTTTTTTACCTTTTAAAGAAGAGAAAGTAGAAGGCATGCTCTCCACTAAAGAAATTATCCAAGATATGAAGGTAATAGGTTTTTGTTATGTATTAGTATCAAAGGATGAACACACATAAATGGTGCAAATACCAACAAAAGAAATAAGTTTTAAAAGAAAATGTAGATGTTATGTCTGAAGAGTTATTGGATGGTTTACCACCGAATAGAGATATTCAACATCACATTAATTTGACTGCAGGATCAGCTCTACCGAATCAAGAAGCTTATAAGATTATTCTAATAGAACATGAAAAATTAAAAAAAAAAATTATTGAATTGCTAATAAAGAAATTTATAAGGGAGAGTACTAGTTCATGTGCAATACTAGTGTTGTTAACTCTAAAGAAAGATGGAGGATGGAGAATGTGTGTGGATAGTAGATAAATTAATAAAATTACAATCAAGTGTATGTTTTTTTACCTCATTTAGATGATATGATGGATGTGCTTTCAGGATTAAAATGTTTTACCAAGATTGATCTAAGGAGTGGATAATATCATATTTGAATTCATGAAGGATGTGAGTGGATGGCTTATATGAGTGGATGGTGATATCATTCAGTTAATCTAATGTTTTAGCACATTTATGAGGGTGATAAATGCAATCCTACAAAAATATATTGGTAAGTTTGTGATTGTTTATTTTGATGATATTTTGATATTTAGTAAGATTAAATAAGAACATATACAACATTTGAGAATAGTACCAAATTTGTTAAGAAATGAGAAGTTGCATACAAATTTAAAGAAGTGTAGGTCTATGTAGAACAATTTGGTATTTTTGGGATTTATAGTTTTTGCAGATTGTGTGAGAACTAATAAATAAAAGACAAAAATAATTGTTGAGTGGCCTATTTAAAAAATCATTACAAAGGTAAGAAGTTTCCATGGTTTAGAAATTTTTTACACAAAATTTATTAAAAAAATTAGTAGTATTGTGGCACCAATAATAGATTGCGTGAAAGAAAATGAATTTACATGGACTAGAGTAGCCACATAAAGCTTTGAATATTTGAAGAAAAAGATTTCAAAAAGACTAATTTTAACATTGCTAGATTTTACCAAAGTATTTTAGGTTGATAGAGATGCTTTATTTATGAAAATTGGTGTTGTCTTGAGTCAAAAAAGAAATCCAATATCATATTTTACTGAAAAATTGAATGGGATAATAAAAAAGTATTCTACATATGATGTTTAATTTTATACAATTTTACAATCATTAAGACATTGGAGACATTACCTAGTGCCTAAGGAGTTTATCCTATATACAAATCATGAAGCTTCGAAGTATGTAAATACACAAAAAAAATTAAATAGTAGGCATGCAAAGTGGGATTATTTCTTCCAAGGGTATACTTTTGTGTTTAAACATAAATATAAAAAAAAATAGGTAGTTGATGCATTGAGTAAAAGAGTATCATTATTAACTACTATGGTTAGCAAACTAGTTCGATTTAAATCTATCAATGAATTATATAATATCAATCCATATTTTAGAATGGTAATTGAATATCACATGAATCAATTCATAGGTGGGATAGTTACTATTCATGATGAGTATCTTATACAAGAGTTTATCTATTCAAGAGGAAAGATTTATGCATTCTAGTTGGGTCTCTATGGGACAATATAATAAGAGAATTACATAGTGGTAGTTTGGCTAGACATTTTGGTAAGTTGAAGACAATAGCTTTGGTGGAGGAAAAAGTTTTTTGGTGAAAGAAGAAAAGAGATGTGACAAGGCATATTTTTAGCTATATGATATGTTAGGTGGCTAAAGAAAAAGTATAAAAATATTAGACTAAACACGTCATTACCAGTTCTAAGAAGATCATGGACAAATTTAAGTATGAATTTTGTGTTAGGGTTATCAAATACACAGAGGGGTAATGATTCATTTTTTATTGTTCTAGATATATTTTGTAAAATGGTTTATTTCATTTCATGTAAGAAACTAATGATGGCACTAGAGTTGCATAATTATTTATTAAGGATATTTTGAGATTGCATGGTGTTTTAAAAACTATTACTTAAGATAGGGACACAAAACTTTAAATTCATTTTTGGATAAATTTGTGGAAGAATATAGGTTCTAAGATACAATTTATTAGTGCATATCACTCACAAATAGATGGAGAGATAGAAGTGAGAGATTTTTTGAGATGTATAGGGGGACTAGACTTTACCACAAGATAAGTTTGCATATAGCAGTTTAGTAAATAGATCAATAGTAAAATCACCATTTCAAATTATTTATATGAAAAATCCAATGAATATTTTATATTTGACACAATTACCAATTGTAGATCCAATTAGTGATGATACAGAAGCATTTGTAGAGCATATCAAGCGATTATGAGTAAGAAGAAAGTTGTAGGAAAGTAATGAGAAATATAAAGCATCAATAGATGTTAGAAGAAGATCTAAGGTATTTGAAGAAGAAAATATGGTAATGGTTTACTTAAGAAAATAAATATTTCTAAAAGGCACGTACAACAGTTTGAAGTATAATAGAATTAGGCCATATAAAATTATGAAAAAAACTTAATGATAACGCTTATGAGGTGAGTTTACCACATAATTTTTATATATATCTAGTATTTAATATTTTATATTTATATGAATTTGGAGAATATGGTGAATTTTAAGATGAAAAATTAAATTGGGAGTAGCAGGTTCCAAAGAAGAAGAAAAAGATAGTGAAAGTTTTAGATATGAAGACGGTGAGCACAATGTAAGGGAATTATAATAGGGATTTATTACAGTGGGAAGGCAAATCTTAGATTATAGACTAGGAGCTAAATAATATTTACAATAAAAATAATAATAGTTTAATTAGAAAACTCATAGGTGTTGAGTTCTTTTCAACCAGATGAAAATGATGTAGAAAAAATAGGTCATTTTTTGGATGCCATAACTTTCGACCCATAGATTTGTTTGAGATATTCCACGTACCAAAATGGCCATCTCAAAAAAAATATTAAATTTTTGAACCACATTTTTGCGTAGAAGTGCTTTCAATATTTTTTGGAGGTCAAACGTGACCATTTAAGGGTCCAAAATCGTAGTTCATTGATTTTTTGAGGATTTTTTTATTTTCAAATATTGTATACTTTTATGATCATATGTGAACTTCAATTTAAATTCATCCAGTGGGTTACGTTATTGCTAAGATTATTTTGAAATATTTTTAGAGCTGCATTCACTTGCATATGAAACTTACTAAAAATAGTTGCTGTTAAAAATAGATGTTTTTCTTAGATTTTAGTTATTTTTTAAATTTTGCATATCAAATTTAATTATGAGTTGAGGCCTCTTTAAGCATACTTTGTGTTTATAATTATGTCAATTCATTCAATATGAATCAATATTAGTTATTGTTTCATATTTTGACCTATTAATAATTTAAATTCTTTATAGTTTTCGGTTTCATTAAAGATTTAGCTAATTTTAAATATATTTAATAAGTGTCATGTAATCTTTTTTATTTATATAAAATATTTATGAATATTTATTTAATATTGAAAAATAATTTGGTTTAAGTGTTATATCAATTTTAATTATTAATATAAAAATTTTATATTTATTTTTAATATATATACACACACAATAAATATAAAATGAGTAATATAACAACACACCCCAAAATTAAATATATTGATAAATATAGTAAACCAAAACTATAAATAATTTATTACATCACAAACTGAGAACAAATTAAAAAAAGATAAATTAACTTACACTCATATTACATAGAGAACTCATATCATATAGAAAAATATTATATAATATTGATTATAATTTTTATATACATTAAAAATTTATTATTATATATATTATATAATTTATATAAATATTAGATTATATAATATATATTTTAATATTATATCATTTTTTATAATATTACAAATGATGAGTGTATTGAAGCTATCAAATGTATTGTATGTAATAATAGTTACAAATATCTCTTTTTTTTAATTATATATAAAAATAATTACAAAGCTAAAGTTCTTATGAATGGTGTGGAAGAGGTAATTTCATCAATCTTTTTTACTATGATTTTCAAAGATTTACATATTTACTTTCTTTCATTCTTGTATTGAAAAAGTGTACAATTTAACTTATTTATTATATTTTGTAATATATAATTTAATAAACTATATAATCAATATTTTAATATTTTTTCAATAAAAATATACATTAATTTACATGTGTTATAGAATATATATATTATTATTATTTTTGACAACATAATTTGTATTTTGAATGTGAAAGTATTTTTGATTACATAATATATATTTTGAATATCTAAATATTGTATTTTATAGCATATATTCTAATATTATAATAAATTACGTAATTTATATTCTAATAGACTTTTTCAAAAAAAAATATATATATTAGAATATAATATATTTAAATGCATTCATTTTTTTTGAATATACATTAAAATATATTATATATGCATTAAAAAATTATGATGGAATATTATAACAATGTATTATATCAAAATTTATTTAATTTGGGATTGAATATTACAATAGAGTATTATTTATAATGTTAATTAGTTTACTAGATTTTTAAGTGAATAAATTGTTGTTCCACACTATTTTTATATGAATATAATATATTATATATGCATTAAAAAAATTGTGATCGAATGTTATAAAAAAGTATTTTATATATAAATATATTTAATTTATCTTAAATATTAAAATAATATTTGATTTATAAATTTTATTAATTTACGAGATTTTTAAGTGAACATGTTATTGATTCACACTAATATATTATTTATGAATTAAAATGGTTTACAAGATTTTTAAATAAATATATTAGTGATTCACTCTAATATATGGATTTTCAAATATCAAACATTATTTTCTTAATTATTTAAAATTAAAATTAATTAATAAAAATAAAAAATAAAAATAAAAATAAAAAAATAAAAATTGGTGCAAGAATTATATTGAAGAATTATATATTTTATTTTTGTATTATTTTGGGTGAGTTTTGTCTTTTCATTTATAGAGTATATCATAGACATGCCCTGAATTTAGAATAGTTCTTGGATTTACATTAATATTATGGAGTATATCTTGTTGTTTTTATTTCAATTGAAGTTTTTGTAAATTAAATGATATATGGATATATACGGAGGCATAACTCATGATATAGTATGAGTTCCATGGTAAAAGATCCATTAGTTCAAAAAAAGGTTGTCAATTGGTGGTCATTCCTTGGTAATAAGAAGAGTTGGTAGATTTCATTCTCATGTAGTAGTAGGTTTCCACATCATACACTTAAAAGGGGATTATAGTCTATAAATGAAAAGAAAACACTTAATAAAATCATTAATTAAATGTACATTTCTTCCAACATAACTTACACCTTTATAATAATAATAATAATAATAATAATAATAATAATAATAATAATAATAATAATAATAATAATAATAATAATAATAATAATAATAATAATATAATTTGTAACATTCATTCTAAAAATACACATTCTTCATTATATTTAAATCACCTACATAAATACTTAACTGACAATAAATATTTTTCATTAATCTCAGCCTCTATGACCTACATAAATATAAATTATTTATAAAATATATTAGACAAAAGGAGAAGCATTTAGCCCTCATAAATTCAATTAATTGAATAATTTAACCAATCATTATGCTATTTGTATATTCATTTTTATATATAGTTTTCAAAAAAAATTCCCATGAAGGTCTTATCCCACACAAAAATTGATATGAGCTTGGCACTAATGTTTGGTTCTCTATAATTTCTATGACCTCTATGATTATTCTATTGTTTGTAGCAACTGACATCTGGAACAACTAAGCGTACGTGTCAATTCATGCTTTCAACATTATATAATATGTATATTTTTTTAACCATTAGTTTTTCTATATCATTTTTTTCCTTATCTTTGTGAAAACCATTTGTGAGATGAAGATTATCAGTCAATTTGGATATTCAAGATCAGAGGATTTTTTTTTCATCTATCCAGATCCAATAAGTGTAGAGGGTATTTTTCTTTATCTCTATCCATACTATTTGTAAATTGAAGATTTTTCATGTTGTCCATACAATGCATCTCATATTTGAGTAGTGATACACATTTTTATATAGGTGAATTCATTCTCTCATTGCAATACCTATCCTCCCAACTAACTATTGGTACTCCTTTAGCTTTCTCCAAAATATTTTTTCTTCGAGTCTATATATATAAATTATTTTGATGGTGGTTTTGGTATTCATTATGACAAACATGATGATATCCTTGCTCTATTGAAAGTTATGTACATCAATATTCCTTCATTTGTTCAATATGTTTGTTAATATTATTACTTTTTTTCATACCTTTTATTCTCAAGTTTGTCCAGATTTTAATTTTTTGGTTTCAAAAACTACAGAGGACATCCAAACCATATGATAGTGTTTGAATGGAGACAAAATTATAATGGAGAAAATGACATATTTAATTTTTTTTTTCTTTTGAGATGAATATTGGGGCCTTTCCCCACCATTACACTCATATCACATAGAGCACTCATATCACATAGAAAAATGAAACATTATGTACCACACTGATGATAAATGGACATGTACCAATACCATATAGAAAATTATAACATGTTGGCTTTCCTTATGGACTTTAACATGTAGGTACTCACATCACAAAAAATCGTACATTCTATTTTCCCACTTAATGTGTTAGTTGGTGTGGGCCTTGAATTTATGTATCCAGTTATCGATCCTCAAGTGTGGACCACTTTGACAGGGTATCAGAGTAGTGCTAGTAGATGAATGCCATCAATTCTATTGTGATCTTACTTTAATTCTATCTCCTTCTTGATGATATTCATCTATTTCAATTTTCAAGGGTTTAGTGGGGTCTCTAGAAAATTTATGCAGATATATACCATTGGGATCCCCAAATTAAAAATTCACAACATTATTAGATTAAGAAAGTGCCAAAACCATAGAATCAACTATAAATGCAACCTAGTTTTGTGATAGGCCATTTCTTACCATTTTGGAGAGTTTAAAGGCATTTTTTATTATTTCATAGATATTTGTACCATATGTGGGTAGAAGAACAAGAATTTTTATGGGTTTTCTTAAAAATATAGTGGGTCTTTAATAATTTTTGAGGAAGCCATAGAATGTTTTCCAGATCTAAGGTTTTGTAGTTTTGTGTCCATGTTTGGTTTTTTTGGATTCTATAGTTTTTTTTGCATTAGATTTTACCTAAAATTTTGGTATGACCTACTAGGAAATTTTAGCTACATTTAATTGTACCTATGTATATAATTATATGTAATTTTACTATACCTAAGGATGTGTAGGACTGTACTCACTTTCTAATCATGTTATCATACCTTCATATGACTACATAAGTAGTTTTAATTGCATCAGACTATACCCATCACCATAAACTATGACATATACTTGTTACTCATGTCTATCTTTATTAGAATATGTGACCTATTAGAGGACACAAAATTTAAACAAGCTAAGCAATACATAAAGTTGTGTCATTTTTGGGGTTACATCACTCATCCATTAGTCAAATCAATCAATAGTGAGAGTACTCATCCTCATCCTTAGCCACTAGTCACATGGATATTAAACCCTTGGTTACAACCAACCTAAGGGGGCTTAAATTTCAATGAAAAGGTGAGTTAGTTTTTTTTGAAAACAAGGTGAAGTTTTTTTAACAATCAAACTCACATAATTTTTGGCCCATAGCTTATTTTTAGGTGTAATTGATTTTGAAATTGTGCTTTTTTTTAATATCTACACATTGGTGGTATTATCAAGCCTTGTGAAATTGATCCTCTATAGTTTCATGGAGTTTCATTTATTATTCTCTTTTGCATACTTCTATTGATTTTATATACATTTTTTTTGTATACACACATAATTATAAAGTGCCAACCTATGCAATATCAAGGGGGATTTGGTGAATATTACAAATATTATTCATTTGGATGCATTTTTGATTGAGTTTTATGTTCATTGCACTGAGAATGTATGATTACTTTTGATCATGTCGACTAACCTATATCCACTTCATAGATATCACATGAGGATATCCAATTCTAATTTCGGTGGTTCTACTTAGAAATACTAATTATGCTTCATGTAAGATTACATGGAATGATTTATCATAAAACGAGGCCTTATTCCATTTCTATAAGAACATATTCCTACTCCCATTGACCCTAATTAACATAATGATTGGTCCAACTCTTATGACTATGTCTATGGTCACTTATTGATGCATGTTTCATGGGATGTACGCCAACATGTAGAGCATAGAAAGTGTCACTCCACTATTTTAAACACTCTTTAGACTATTTTTGAAGGTTGTGTTAAGATTTGTATCACTTCTCATCCTCCCTGTCTTTCTATTATCTCTTTAGATACTATTGTACTCTCTCCTCCTACTTATATTTATTGTGATCATACATTTATAATGGAAAGTTCTATTTATTTTATTGATCCACCACTAAAATATGAGATTTTATGATACCTTAGTTATCCTATTGCAAAATATACATCTATTATTATTCAAAATATTAATTTTCCATAGCCATTACATATTTTTTTAGGGTGATTGTACTAGTGATACTACACTTATTGATAACATCGAAGACTCATCTATTCATTTGGATACTCATTCTATGGATCTGTGTGCTTCATCTATAGTCTTTTCTTTAGTTTAGAGAGTTATTGAGCCATGTTCCACATTTCACATGGGCATTCTTTGAGATAATGTTCTATGCCCTTCATGTGATAGGTTCACTTTTGTGACATTACATTTAGTTCTTATAGATGATGTTTCCATACCCATGCCAAACTTTAGTCTTAGACCATACATAGAAATATTCATATTAATTTCATCATCTTCCATTTTGGAATGGATAGAATTTCAGTACCCTCATCGTGTTAATCCTTAGCAAAGGGAAGAAAAATCTTCTTCAATCTTTAGGTTCAGTTTCATGCACTTGATCTTATCCGAACTAATACTCAATTGTGGTCCACTTCAATAATCCATCTAGTAGAGGAATATAGGGGATGAAGAATAAAATTAGACTCTACTTTGTTATGAGGTCAAAATCAACTAGGTCTATATATATTATAGTCAAGTGTTTGAAATAATGTAACCTTTCTCTTTAACAAGGTCTATCTTTGTGGTTTTATGTTTCAAATCGATCTAACCTATATCATTGTAATCATCTTTCTGACAACAAAAACAACAACAACAACAATAATAAATGATAATAAAAGAATGTATGAATAAAATTTTAATGTCCATACAACATGAATGACATGTTATGATTTGCTACTATGCAACATTATTATTGAATAAAATTTTAAAAATTATTGATCTCACTTTAATTTAAAATTGATACTTTTATAAGATTTTCCTTTTAAAAGTACTTGATTATTCATTTCTTTTAATTGATTAAAGTTAATTTTAAAATACATGATTTACATTATGTATTCGATAAAACCTATCATTACACACTTTTACTCCATGTTAAAGGTTTTACTAATTTTGAACATATTTGTGAAGTGTTGTATAAATTTGTTGTCTATTTATAATTTTTTTTAATTTAAAAAAATGGTTAAATTTATTTATATATTACAATATTAAGATTTTAATACTAATAAATATATTATTTTAAGTGTTAGGGGATCTTAAATTAATTTTTATATATAAAACAAATGTTAATAATTTTATATATATATATATATATATATATATATATATATATATATATATATATATATATATATATATATATATATTTCAAAAATTATATATTAAATATTAAAAAAACATTATATCATATAATTAAGATATAAAAAAAGTGTGATACTATAATTAGCATTTTTAGGCCCACAATGAACATTAATAACATTGTTGGCCTTTGGTGTGGTGCCTTTTAGCTAATGTGCACATCACCCTACATAGGTGCCTTTTGGTTAACATGTATATCATCATGTATTATGTGTTTTTCTATTTCCTAACTATTTAATTTTGGTATACATACCAATAAGATCTTAATTTTAATTTCAAAACATCTTTAGAAAGTAGATAACGAATATATGAATGCTCATAATGATAACCATATCTTCAAGTATAGAGAATTTCAAAACATACTTTTCAATGTCATGTTTTAATAATAAAATTAAATTTAAATGAATTTTTTATACTTAGTGTCATGATCATCTATGTGGTGTGTAAATTTAAGGATATATTTCACAACATCTTTATTGAAATCAAAATTGATATGAAAATGTTCAAAAGATTATTAAATAGTTTACATGCTAATAAGGTCATAATTTGAATTTGAAAACATCACTATGAAATAAAAAATGAATATATGAATGCTCCTAATGATAACCATATATTTAACTATAGATAATTTTAAAACATCTTAATCAAATACCTATTTTTATTGATGTCATATAAAAGTTTCAACTTATACCTTCTCATACACTCATTTCTCAAATTTCATCTAATCTTCAAGTTTATATTGCTTCTAATAATTATTGTATTGATCCCAATACTTATCTTACTCTAAAAATGTTATTGTTCCTAATATTTATCTCATAACTCAAAATTATACAACATCTCAAATTCTTCATATTTATCAACTTCTAATTCTCAAACTATACTCATTTTCCAATATTTATATCCCTTTTACGTGCTTGAAAATCCTTCCATTATTGAATTTACATTTATTTTTTAAAAATATATTTCATATAATTTTGCTGAGTTTTATTTACACATTTCTTATCTTTGTAATTTTTTTAAATTATTTTATTTCAACTTATGTTACTTCCCTATCTTCTAATTATATTTTAAATCCCAAAATCACTTTTCTAATGTATATACAATGTAATTTCAAAAATAAAATTAAAACTCTTTGTCTAAGTCTTCAAAATATAAATAGTAACGTTAATTCCAATGATATTATTCTAAATCCCTTGCTCTATAAAATTATTTCAAATCCATTTCCAATAAGATTTTTATTTTTTGATTGGTTAATCAAAAGAGGTATATTTATCATTTAAAGACTTTTATTCTTCTTTGTTACAATTTCAACATGATGCTAGATTTGACTCATTTATTTTTAAAAAGCTTAAAATATTATGTATTTGATTAGTTTTATAACTTATCATGTAAATTCATGTATTAATATACAACCTTGGTTTGTGATTTCTTAATCCATTTTGAAAAATTCAACATTAGTATGAAAGTCTTATTTTTAGGATAGTTCAAATAAAAGAAGGATCAAATTAAATCATTAATAAATATCAATTTTGATTTAATAATTTTGTTTATTAATATGATTTATCAACTATTAAATAGTCAATTCTCATATAATTATATAAATAATTTACTTTTAATTATTAAAGATAAATAATTAATATTCTTTTGATGAATTTTATCATATTATTAAATATGTTGAATTTAAAATTTTAAATAAAAATGCAATTAAACATGAGTAAATTTTTCCAAATTATAATTACATGAAAAGTTCACAAATTGTAAAATATGTAAGTGTAAAGTTAATAAGAATGGATTGCATTTAATAATTGAATTTTAAGTGTTATCAATGCTATAAATAAGTATATAAAAAGCGTGTATCACCCCTTTAAATAGAGCATATGCAATGGACTATGCTTAAATTATGTTTGCTATTAATTGGATTCCAATTCATAATTTACAAAATTAAATTATTTTTAAGAGAGTTTTTAAGTAGACATGTGAAAGATGATATAGTAGTTAATAACAGTTCAAGTTTTAACATTGCACTGAATAATTTTTATATAATATTTTATTTATAAAAGATATTTTGATATGTATTTCAATATCTTTATAGAATATGATGGTATTTGTAAAGAGATTTCATTGTGTTATTTTTTCTATTAAATTGGGTCTGAAAAACATTTAAAACTTATTTCTTGTAGTATCTTAAAATAGATTTTATAATATTTTAAAATATAAATATTGAATATATTAAATAAAAATAATTCATTCTAATTTATATTTTAAAATTCATAAAGAAAAACCAAACAATTATAATTAAAAAAATATTAATTATCTTAAGGAAAAATAAAATAAAATTGTGTAGTAAAATAACAAAGAAGAGTCTTCGAGTTTTTTAATGACTTTCTAAGGCATATTGTGCTACTTGCACGATAAAATTAATATAACAATCCTTACACTGGGATATAGTGCCTAAGCATTACTCACATGCTTAAATAAATCATATCTAAGTAAAATCGTAAGGAAGTAAAGCATGCATGTGATACTACTTAAGACTAGACAAATAATTTCCCCTTTATTAATATATGCATGTACATATTAAGGCACAATATACATTAATATTTATTGTTTACAACATCACATCCGAGCCCTCAAAATGATAACTCTATATCAGGTATAATATAGAATCTATCAATCATAATGACAACATCATTTGTTATAATAACAAAGTGGGTATATATATATATGAAAAACATTATGTTTATTTATATGAAACTCTTTAAAATCATAAAAGTAATTGATTTTATTATAATAATTTTAAATAGTGCTCCATGATCTATATTTTATTAATATTTGCGGATCATAGTAATTGATTTTATTATAATAACTTTAAACAATGATCCATAATCTATATTTTACTAATATTTTTAGCCTTCTATTCTGATTGTCGCCAAGATTTATGGATCGTTAACTATTGTGTAACAACTATCTTCTACACATGTACACTGAATCTTTTCCTATATGAGTATTCCTTTCATATGCATGTCATTATTAACTTAAATCTAATTCCTTCATACTTTTTACTTTGCATAGTTATACTTGTGAATGGTTTTGCTTAATCAAAATAATAGAAACTTTCTTATACTTAGTCAACATTGGCAGTCAACATCTTCCTACATTTATTATCTTGTCCATGAGTGAAGAATTTGAAATTATAAACTTGTGCCTCCAAAAATGAGGGCCTTGTTGAAGATGCTCTCTTCAAAAATATTTTATAATTTAATACCATTCTTAACCGACACAATTTTCAGTGGGATTTCACCAAATAAACCTTCAATTTTATTTTCAGTTGAAACTTTCATAAATGATTTTTAATCAATATTAATATATTCATATATTTTTTAATATTAGTCATATATAACAGTTTGAGACACAAACATAGTAAACAAGATTCGCATAAGCGTATAAGTTCAATGATCAATATTAATATAATCATATGTGTTTTAGTATTGCTCTGACGTACTTTCCTAAAGCTACAATCCCACTCAGCCCCAAATGCGGGAAGCGTCTGCGAGAAGTAAGCAATATTTGCATAAGCGTAAAAGTTCAATGATCACCTAAGGGATGAAGCAAGCGCATGTCCTGAGTGTGAACATATATCCATCAATTCTTATATAACATCGACAGAAATCCCGCTGTGACTGCATTTTCAGACTGTAGATGTGTAAAGAGCTTCTTGAATGACTGAGAATGATAATTGTTGCGAGGTCTATATAATAAGAGATGAGGTTTGATTAGCAGGATAAATTTGATAGTAAGAGCTTTGTCCATTGAATAGACCTCAATTTTCCCAATAATTTTGTTCAGGTTTTTCAATACGATCGTTAATGTTTGGTTCTCGATTGTCAATTATCAGTTTTACCAGTTTTTTTGGTCTGTTCATTCCCTTCAAATTACAGTTAAATTTACCATTAAAATTATTTTCATGTCGCTACTTGTCACAATTGAAGAGCCAGTTCGATTTTCAATGCGAATGGCATATGTTCGTCCAGCGCTTCCATAATGAAAAGTTCCATAAATGTTTATATCTAAAATTAAAGGAGTAAATTATATATACATTTTTCTAAGAGGCCTTCTAATCTTAAATTTAATTTAAACATAAATTTACTTAATAAAAATTTATTTTCATTTTGTCCAGCTTTGCCAATTGAATGCAATCAAATATTATTCACGGTTAAATGTATACTATGAAAAACAAATGATTTAGTACGGCAATTCAGAAGCCTTCTCAAATAAACAGGTTGATAACGACAAAGGATTTAATGGGATACAAAATGCAAAAGATGTAGGTGCTTTAACTCGAATGTTGCAAGGAAATTTTATATTTATAAATTTGATAATATTTTTATTTTGTAAGTATGTGGGAGGTATCTATAAAAGATGTTGTCAAGGTATTTTAGAATAATTAATTTTACAAATAATGTTAGGTTAATTAAATTGAAAATTTAAAGTTGAGTTTACGTTGATTTTAATGATAACATCACAGATTGTGTTTAGTAGGTGGCATTAGGATGATTTAATAGGTCATGTTAAAGTGCCTTCAGAGGTGATATATGTGATATATTAAACGCCACATTCAATTGAATTATTTGATGACTCTAATTCAATTTTATTTTTGATTTTATATCCTCTTTTACGATTTGACATTAAAATGAATTAATTAATTACTATTGATTGACTTAATTTATGATTTTGTTTATTTTATTCTGTGACATTAAGGTGTTCTTAAATACAAATTTGTTGGCATCTTTAACATTTATTTTCGAACTTAAGGTCAACTTTATTAAAGTTATAAATTAAATATAGAAAAATACATGGGACACACAATTTCAGCATATAGAGTTGTTTAAACACAATCACAATAAACTAATGTCATTTCACATTCAATAGATCATAATTGAGTGGATCGTACATCTAATGATTTGTTTGGTTGCATGGGACACAAAATTAAGACATATTGAGCCCACTAAACACAATTAAATTAACATAATATCATTCAAAGTTAAATGTGCCCTATTTGACTCCCTGAGATATTCACTAACTTGATTTGTTATATATGGCACATAATTATAGCATACTAAGGCCAATAGACACATTTGTGACAATATAATGTCATTTTCTATGTAAGCAACATTAATGATTTGGCATCTAGATTATTCCATGATAGATTGTATGTCAATCACAGGGTTTCAATATTAAAAGGTACAAAAAGAGATGTAATCCTTATCCATTTAACATCTACATGGTCATGTTAATGAAATTAAGTTTATAGTATGTTGAAATTCTCAACGATTAAAGAGTGATGTGCATAGTTAGTACTTTTGTATGTATTTATATATTGAATTATAGATAATTAACAAAAAAAATGATGATTTATTATTTGACATACTAATAACTTAAGTTTAATTAAATCATACATTGTTTTACTAATGATGAAATGTCCATCATATATATGAACAATTAATGACATGCATATATTTATATCAAATAAAATGTACTCGCATCTTATACTTTCAATGTTAAAAATATATTTATATCATATAAAAAATTAAAATAATAAAAAGAAAAACGTAGTTCATCCAAATCAAACACTTAATTAAAACATATAAACTTAGAAAAAAAGAAAAAAAAAACATTTAATTATAACAAATAACTTGAATAATAAAAAAGAGAAAGAAAAAAGAAGAAAACATACACTTAAATGTTACATGCACTTTTAAATCCACCCAGTGAAGAAGAGATTATTTCATTAATATCTGTGGAGGACCATATAGAGCAGGATTTTTCGTTAGTCCTATTAACTTAATAATAAAAAATATATTTGTATATTTTGAAAAATAAAATCTTTTTTTAAATGACAGCGAATTAAGTTTTAATACTCACCATATTTCATACTGAGAAGGAAAAATGCCCATCAAATATCAGCTCCCTCAAGAGTAGGATGATGGAAATATTACAGATTAGGGTATCCTATTGTAGTGGATGAGGATAAATAGACCTTCACTCATATGATAAAGAAATATAGCATTCTATTTGTCCCACTTAACGTGCAGCTTTCAAGTTTCTGTTAAAAATGCGTTGAATTTATTGTTTAGATGAGACAAACTTATTGCGTTTACTACAATGCATTCTCATTTAGCTTTTGAGAATTATAGGAGGTAACCAACATATGATTTCCGTGCAACATCTTCCTCATCGCTAACCTTTATTTTTAATCTTATGAAGGTTTGAGTGAGTTCGTTGTACTCATCTAAGAAATTTATAAGGGAATAAAAATTTAAAAAGAAAATTGAAAATTAACCTTTATTTTTTATTTTATAAAGATTTGAGTTAGTTCTTTTAAGAAATTTAGAAGGAAAAAAAAAACAAAAATTAGAGAAACTTTTTTAAATTAAAGTAAATTTTGTAAATTAAGAAAAAGATTTATAAAATTTAAGGAATATTTCCAAATAAATAATAAAATTTCAAAAATTTATAGAAATTTCAATAAAAAGAAATAATCTATAAATAATAATTGACTTCATAAAATTTATATATATATATATATATAGAGAGAAAGAAGAAATTCACCATAATGCTATTAAATAATTATGAAACTAAATAAATAATTTTATTTCACCTATCATATATTCAAGCATGATAAATACATATTAAAATTCTTTTATTTTTATAGAACTAAAATTATGACAACAAAATTATAATTACCTTCTCATATTATTAAAATAACATACCTTAAATAGAAAAAATTATTAGAAATTAAATTTTGTTTTGTAAATCATTTTATTTTTATTTTTATAAAATTTATATTTTAAAATTAATTGTCTTATATTTTAAAACATATTGTGTTAACAATGTTTACAAATTTTAATTATTTGCAAGGCCTCTCATTACAAAGATCATACTTGTAGAAGGTTGAGCGTTACCACAATATTGACCTTCGAAGACAACCAAGCCAATAATATCAATTTCAATAGGGGAAAAAGTGACGAATTCTACATATCTTTTACTTTTCGTGTGTGTGTGTGTGTGTGTGTGTACACACACACACACACGAAAAGCAAAAGATATGTAGAATTAGTCACTTTTTCCCCTATTGAAATTGATATTATTGGCTTGGTTGTCTTCGATGGTCAATATTGTGGTAACGCTCAACCTTTTACAAATATGATCTTTGTAATGAGAGGCCTTGCAAATAATTAAAATTTATAAACATTGTTAACACAATATGTTTTAAAATATAAGACAATTGATATATATATATATATATATATATATATATATATATATATATATATAATTTTAATTTATGATTTTTTTAAAGGAAAATTATAATAATTATTCAACTGTGTCATGCAAGATAAGCACAAAATCATCCAAGATTTATATTATTTGAATAGTTTCATTTATGAATGGGATGATCTTAATGACCAAATTTCTCCTTCTTGAAAGGATTCTTCTAAGACCGAAAAAAAACCTTTAGGTAGTGGGGGAGTTAAAACTGAGATGCTTAGGGAGTGTGTGATATTGAAGATAGGATATTGAGGTTTGTGATAATATACTTTAACATGATAACTATGATGTTATCTTGGGCCAATCATTACTTTATATGACTTTTATATTTATTATATTAATATGACATTTATATTATTATTATATTATTTTATTATGGTATTTGACTAATATATTATTATATCACAAGTTTTAATTGTGTTTAAAATCAAATTTAATTATATTTATGATTTTATGATACAAGAACATTATTTTATTAAATTATATTAATTAGTTTTAATTAATTTTAAAATATCATATTTTATCATCATTATTAAAATTAATTTCATGATTAACCAAACTTCAATTCAAATTCAATGTCAAAATTAAAATCAGAAACAATGTTACACTTAAATTTACTTAAAAGTCAGATCTAGTTTCACACTTATAATCATACTTAATGTTGAACTTAAAATCACCTGTGTTGGAATTAAGGTCTCCTTATAGTCATGCCTAGTGTCACACTTGAAAGTACCTAGTGTCTAACTTAAAATTAGATTTAATGATAGGATTAAAATTGAACTTAGTATAGTCCTTAAAACCGGACATAGTGTCACAATTAGACCTGAACTTAGAGTTGCACTTAATGTTGGGCTTACTATCAAAATAAATATGTATCTTATATCATTAAAAAATGTCACCTTAATGTCAAGCTTATTATCACCTTAATGTCATTTATAGTTGACACTATAGAAACATTAGGTTGACATTAGTGCTGACTATATAAGATGTCTATATGAGTTCAAATCCAACTTTATGAATAGAATTTTGCTTTCAAAAATATATTATTTGATAATTCAAAGTAAATTTAATTCTAACTTTTTAAACCAAAATATTATAATGTAATATCAATATACGAAAGAATAAATAACACTTACAATACTTTAATATCACAAATTTGTAATATCCCCAACCAATAGGGCGCAGCGCTGATACCACACACACACACACACACACGAAAAGCAAAAGATATGTAGAATTAGTCACTTTTTCAAATACCCTATTGAAATTGATATTATCTGGTAGGTCTCAACCTGCTGTGTCAAAAACACAGTCACTGACGTTGGTTTACTACCATCATCGGTTGACTAGGGTCGTTAACCTGCTGACATGGTGATATGTCGGCCAATGTCGGTCTCTGTGGATCTCTCTACTGATGTTGATCTTTGTGTGAATTTGTATAGATCTGTACGAACTTCATACGGCCGATCTTTGTAATGAGATGGGCCTTGTATAATTTATTAAATCAAAACTTATGAAAATAAATACCTAAAATCCCTATGATAACTTATGTGTGAAGTTATCTCTCAAACCTGTAAACCTCTGTGATAACTTCTGTATGAAGCTATCTCTCAAATCGGCAATAGATCAGCTGATATTTCATAGCCTCTGAATCACACACACTGAAGAGTGGACATTCTCCAATGCAAATGGAATCATGGAACCCTTGGCTCAGTCTTCACAGAAGAATTCTTCAAAATCAATAGTCAATAATCAATGCATAATCCATAATGGCCTCACATGAGAAACCCTTATACCCTCAAAAAGATATGCTTGCCCTAATTAGGGTTTATTAAATTAGAATTAGGGTTTCTAAATTAAAATTAGACCAAATAATTAATATTTGATTAAATCAATCAAATATTAATATCTCCCTCAATACATGTCCGATCGAGCCCAAAAAAATGCCAACTGGAAAAATTCTGCTAAACAAAGCCAAGCCAATCTCCATCAAGACCCTCTAACCATCCTATCAGCCTATGAGGATCGCATAATAGGCTAACCATCAACTTTGAACAACTAGGGGACATGACAATCCGCCCCTCCTAAAATTGCTTGCCCTCAAGCAATCGATGAATGATAAATCAATCAATCCACCTGGATCCCAAATGTAGTCATGATCTCCACTACTATCAATCAATACAAACTCCATGCCATGTCCATTAAAACTCTCATCTAATGGCATCACATCATCCCTAGTACTTAGATAAGAATCCCAACATCCAATCCATAAATGAAAATCAACCGGTAACTCAAGTAAACTCCTTACCTGAATAATATCTGAATTTGGAATATGAATGCTAGACATACTCATATCATCATCAACCTGTGACCCGTCTGTAAAAGAAAGCTGAGTCCCTGCCACATGTGTTATCTCCAGAACTAAACTCACCCCAAGACAAGGCTCGTCCACATGTCTCTCCTGTGTTGGTGCCAATGTGCACTCAGTAGCACACTCTATCATGTCATGTCGTATGAGCTTCTCCATCTGATGAAAAGACATATATCTGAAGTTGTTGCCCCGTATTGCCTTAAGAATACTGCCCATCAACATCAAAGCGAACCTCCATGTCCTTGAGACGAAGAGTAACTTCCTCAAATGAATGAAGCCACTTCATACCCAAGACTAGGTCTATATCCCCCATGTTCACCACATAATAATCAGCATTGAACTCATAGTTGTTCAAGCGCAATGGGAGCTCTCTAATCATATGATCACACCTAAGAGTGTGACCATCAGCTACCTTAACTCTAATGCCCTCAAAATCTTTGGTAGTGAGTCCATGCTTCTCCACAAATCTAGCATCTATAAAATTATGTGTGGCTTCTGTATCAAGAAGGGTGATGACCTTCTGTCCTGCCAAAACTCCACGGTGTCTAAATGACTCATCCAACTGAATGCTAGATAGGCATGCCTCCTATATGTGAAGCTCTAAATCTGCCTCGGCCTTAGGCTCTAAAGCCTCTGGCTCTGCCCCCTCAGAACTATCCTATTAGAATCCTTTGAATCTGAATCCTCATAATAAGCCCACATCACACAATTTGCCTTGCCCTTAAGCCTCAAAGGACAATCATGATTAGCATCATAGGGACCTTTGCAGTAGAAGCAAAGCTTCTTCCTATGTAGATCATTAAGAGCCTCTCGATCCAAAGGTGGTGCTGTTGGATTTGCCTTCGAATCATTCTTAACACCTGATTTATCTATGTTAAAATCCGGTCTCTCTCTATTATTGTTGAAGCACTTATGGTCCCTGGATGAAGAAGTACCTCATGAGTTAGATTTACTAGATGGGGCTGCCATCTCCATACTACGCACCTTTTTCATAGCTATCTGTAATGAAGGAGGATCAAAGGCTTTGATCCAACCTCTCAATGGTTCTGTCAATCCCTCCATAGAGAACTACCAATCTACGCTCTAAAATATTTGGCACCATGACTGCCAATCTCTGAAACTCACCAATGTAGGACTCCAAATTACCTATTTGTCTCAACTATGCCAGATCTCAAAAGTAAACCTCAGGATCTTTCCTGTCAAACTGCTCAACCAATCTATCCATGAAGTCCTGGTACTCTGTCACCTGGTTATGCTGAAGTGTTACCATACCATGGTACCACCAATCATGTGCTACTCCATCCAAGTACAAAGTGGTGTATTTGATGGCCTCTATCTCTGTCATTGGCCTCAATGCCAAGAATGTATCAAGCTTATGAACCCAAGCTTGAGCTATCATCTTGCCACTCCCGTCAAAAGTAGTCAAAGAAAGCTTGCCAATAGCCTTTTTCAGCTCACTGAGTTGACCTCTAGGCCTCCTGTCCTGTCTAACCAATCTATAGTGCTCTCTCCTCTAATTAACAAAGTGATCAAAGGACATCT
The DNA here is from genome assembly GCA_037957365.1 of Torreya grandis. NCBI lineage: Eukaryota > Viridiplantae > Streptophyta > Pinopsida > Cupressales > Taxaceae > Torreya > Torreya grandis. The sequence goes on from JARHVA010002637.1 coordinate 745,830, forward strand.
TCTCTCTGACCTGAGGAGCTAATAAGTCCCACTCATCATTTGCATCCATGAGAACATCTGTAAATAGGGAATCCCCTACCTCCTCCTCTACTGGAGCCTCTGGTTCCTCCTAAACAAACGTAGGATGTGTAGGTCTATCAGTAGTCTTGGAATGGGTCAGCTATGGTCTCTGATTAACAGTAGCACTCCTATTGTCTCCTTGTTCCCCATTCTATCTATCAGGTGGGTTCATCCTCTCTACCATAGTAGTGAGTGCCTGTATTGCCTGATTCATCTGGTGCTGGCCTGTCATCTTAACATGATAGAAATCTCTGGTGTCCTGATCAACATCATATCTATGGCCCCTGGGTGAGCTACCCTCATGTCTGTCACTCATGATGATCGGTGGTTGCTCTAACACTTGGGTACCTTCAAGCAAGGCTCTACTGCATGTGTTATACCTGTGTGGTCCTAACTCTTATGGCTGCATAAGATCTATAAACCCTCAGGATGGCAGGATTTAGCTCTGATACCACTTTAATATCCCCAACCAATAGGGACTCTAGAAAGACAATAGCTCTGATACCACTGTAATATCCCCAACCAATAGGGAATATAAAAAGACAAAAGCTCTAAACAAAGATACGATTTTGTAGACTTACTATCAAAATAAATATGTATCTTATATCATTAAAAAATGTCACCTTAATGTCAAGCTGGTATTATCACCTTAATGTCACTGGGGTCGTTATAGTTGACATCTATAGCCGATGTTGGTCTCTATGGATCTCTACCTGCCAATTTCGATCTTTGTGTGAATCTGTATAAGATGTCTATATGAGTTCAAATCCAACTTTATGAATAGAATTTCACCTTCTATGAAAATATATTATTTGATAATTCAAAGTAAATTTAATGGAATCCTGGAACCCTTGGCTCAGTCTTCACAGAAGAATTCTTCAAAATCAATAGTTAATCAATGCATAATCCATAATGGCCTCCCATGAGAAACCCTTATACCCTCAAAAAGATAATTAGGGTTTCTTAAATTAGAATTAGGGTTTCTAAATTAAATCAATCAAATAGTAATATCTCCCTCAATACTTTAATATCTAATTTTAAAGCCTATTTATTTACAACTTGATAAAAATGTGCAAAAAGAGATTATCAATAATCATTCATTATGACATCCAAACATATTGATAACCCTTTAAATATTGTATATTAAATAATTTTTTTAAATATTAAAAATAAAAACTTTTTAAATTTAAAAAATTAAATCTTTGAAAATATTTATTTAAACATTATTATTGCATCCTTTTAACATTCCATTCAGTATTACATGTTAATGCTTTCAAGATGGGCCCTAATCTAAGCCTAGTGTATCTCGGATGAAACACAACTTGTGTCATAATAGGTTTTTTTTTCTAAATGATTGTCAATGAAATGATATTATAAGTTCATATAATTTTTTTATATGTAAGGAAAATATGTGGCATCCAAATTCTCTCATAATAGATGGTATATATGTTATACGCTTTTAATATTAAAAGGTGTAAAAAATGTAATCCTTCTCCTTTAAATATATATTCAATATAATTAATTTTTAATATATTAATGTAGTCACTAATTAAAAATTATACATATTTAATATTTGTATACATATTTATATGCTAAAATATAGTTAACAAAAATGTGTTATTTTATTCTTTTATATATTGATAATTTAAATTCAATTTGTACATACAGAGTGTCATTTGTGATTCAATGTTTCATCATATATATGAATCCATTAATAACATACATATATTTATATCATATAAAATGTATTCGCATCTTATGTTTTCAATATTAAAATTTAGATTTACACATATTACTAAATACATAGAAATACTTATTTTATTTAATATATATTTTAACATTAAAAATATTCAAAAATATTGACTATGAAAAAAGAAAGAAAGAGAAGAAAAAAAGGAGAGAGAAAAGAAAAGAGGGGGAAGAGAGGAGGTTCTTGAAGGTTGCATATGTGTTCTGGATATGGCTACACATGTGACAATTTTCGATCAACTACAAGTTGTAGCACCAGCCAAGCCAAGTGGATATTATTAGCTATACTGTGCCATGCTTCCTAAGAGCAAAATAAATTGTTTTAAACTGCCTTACATCACATATTAATGTTGAATCTTTAGGAGTCAAAATAAGACCCTTCCGTTTATCTTGAGGGATCAAAAGATATGACCCCTCCATTTAGATAAAAAATAAGAAAATTGAAGCAAACCCCAATATGACGCAAATAATACAAACAGTATGCACACAGCCTTCACTCTTCAACTTTGTTTCTCTTACTGTGCACTTTTCTATCAAATACTTAAGGTAAGATTGAAAAATCTGAGCAAGAGCTCTTTCTAATAGAACAACACTATTACTCCCATTAACTCGAACTCCCATCATGTCTTCCAATTCCATGCCGATTTTAATAATCTTCAAATTGGTAAGATCATCTGAAATTCTACAATTGATCACAAGGCCACACTGTACCTTGGAAGGACATATGTTATGAGCAGGTAGTATACAGCCAAAGCCTATAATAAAATCTTTTTGAGATGGCCATCCCATCTTCCCAGCCAAGGGTCTCCAGCTTGAAAGATTAACAGCTTGCCCCGTTCTCTTGTTTATCAGAATCCAGCTTAGCCTAATATTGTCCATCAACTGCCCCAAAAAATTGTGACCCCTTTCCTGTATATATATTGTTGGCAACTCGTGTGCGAAGCAGTGATCATTATCTACAATATCATAAAAGTTAATAAGCTCCATCTTGAAAGGGAAATCAGAGAGCATAGCTGGAAAATCATCTGCGGGAGGAATACCCCGAATAACTCTGGAATAGATGAGCTTATTCTTGTACAACACATCCATAACCCACACAAAGTCAGAGTGAACAGCATGATGAACGTCTAGGCTGCCTTTACACAACGTTTTGGAATCCCCATCATACACAACTACTGGAAAGCAAGTGGCATAGAATTTTTTGAATCCACCCAGTGAAGAAAGAAATCAATTCTTTGATATCTGTGTCCTTTGTGGAAGGCCACATAGAGCAGCATTTTTCTTCCCACATACTCTCCTGTCTTGCAATGAACCAAAATTTTGAACATACACATTCTGCATTTGCAAGTGTAATGCCATCCACACGGCTTAGGATTTCAGAGATAAGGTCACCGTTCAAAGACATCTTCAACTGCACCAGTTTGATGTCCATGATTAAAAAATAAAATCACAATGATCACGCACAGTTTATATGATCAGATAGCCCTTCTCCTGCACGTAAGATTAGATGATAAAATTTTGGAACGATTCCTTAATTCCTTCATTCCACGCAACTCATTTGTGAAAAGTGTAATTTAAAACTCATTAAAATTGTCACGAGTGCCTCTCATAATTATCATGTTATTAATCTATTTTTTTTCAATTTCATGTATTACAAATTAAGTTGATCTTAAAATGTGTTAAATAAATTTGTAATGTGGATACATAAAACTCCATATGTTGTGATTTGTTGTTATGTTTTATTAAATATAAGTTAAATAATTTTTATTTTTATTTTATTTTAAAATTATTTTTTTAATATATTTTATTTATATTTTTTAAATTAAATTAATTTTTAACATATTTAATAAGTGTCATAAATATTATGGAACTTTTCATATTCATGTATAGTATTTATTAATTTTTATTTAATATTAATAAACAATTAAATTTAAATTATTATATAAACTTCAGTTGTTAATATAATTTTTTATATTTATTTTTAATTGAAATTTATATCATATTTAAAAATACACCTCAAAATTAAATGACAGCACAAATACAAATACAATATTATATACACCTAAAAACTAAAATACATTTATAAATCCACTTAACCAAAATTATGAATAATCTTTTACATTAGAACTGACAATAATAACAACAAACACCCAAAATAAATAAATGATAAATAAACTTGCATTCATATCACATAGAAACAAATAACATTCTGTAACCTGCACTCATCATAAATAGACCGGTACTCATACCGCATAGAAAAATATAAGATTCTCAACAGCGGGTTGGCTTTCCTTGTGGACTTCAACACGTAGGCACTAACATCAACCAAAAATATTACATTTTATTTGTTCCATTTAATGTGTTAGTGGCGTGGACCTTGAATTTATCGTTTGGTTTTATCTAATGCGTTTACTACACCCTATTTGACTTCACACGGGACAGCAATGGTATATGACCCAAAAAAATGGTCCCTACATATTTATTGAGTGTTAAATTCTATGCTTTTAGAATGTTTGTGTTTGTTGATTTTTTAGTTTGTAATTATATAATATTTTTAATGTTTTATATGTATTATTTCAGCTCTTTCTAATTATTTTGATTTTTACATATTTATTTTTATTTATTTGAAGTTAAATGTCAAGAGTGTGATTAAGGGTTTTATGTTTATCATAAAAATTTATTTTTATTTATTTGAAGTTAAATGTCAAGAGTGTGATTAAGGGTTTTATGTTTATCATAAAAATTAAAGATATTATTAGGTTTTTTTAATATAGTATTTTTTGGTTAATGTGTACATCATTTTGTATTGTATCATTTGCTCTTTTTCAATTATTTGATATCATTTTGCACATTATTATGGTCCTAATTCAAATTTTAAAATGTCTCTGTAAAGTAGATAATAGATATATAAGTGGTCATAATAATGGCCATGCTCCTAAGTATAAATAATTTCAAAACTTCTTGATCAACTTCTTACTTTAATGATGATTTTTTGGTTTTAATTGAAATTATCTTTTTATAAAGGCATGGTCATTATTACAGTTTTAATACATGGAGGTAAAGTCTAAAACATCCCTATTGAGATGCAAAATGACATTAAATAGTTGAAAAAATGAATAAACAATTTACTTACCAATAAAGCCTTGATTTGAATTTGAAAACATCCTTATAAACTAAATAATAGATGTATGAGGGCTCATAATGATAACCATGCCCATAAGGATAGAGTATGTCATAAAATCATGATCAAATTTCTATTTTAATGTCTCCATTGCTTGTCAAATTCTTCCAATTTCTCAACATATATATATATCCTCGTTTATGTTCTTCAAAATTATTCATTTTTTGAAGTTACTCTTATTTGTTACAAATGTCTTTTGCATATTTTTTTAATTTACTTCACATGTTACTAATCCTTATATTTTATATAATTATTCTATTTTATCTTATGCTAATTCTTCACTTTATACTTATATTCTAAATCCCAAAATGACTTCTGTGATGCATAGATGATGCCACTTGAAAATTATAACAAGAAATGTTTTTAAAGATATTCAAAATATGAATAATAGAGTTAATTACAACTTGACATTCCTTTTAAACCCCATGTTTATGAAGCTCTTTCTTATCAATTTATAATAGGATATATAGTTTCAAAATTTTAATTGTTCAATGAAAAGGGAGATAATTCTCATCAAATTAGAGCCTTTTATTCTTCTTGTTTATAATTTTTTATGATGATAGACTATTGAATAATTTATATCTAAAGAGCTTAAAATATCATACACTTGATAGATTTTATGCTTTATTGTGTAAATTTATGCATTATTTTATAGCCTTAATTGATAATTTTTTAATCCATTTTAAAATCAAAATTAGCATGAAAGACATATTTTTAACATCATCTCAAATAAAATGAAGATCAAATTAAACTTTTAGTGAATATGTGTTTCGATTTAAAAATATGTTTACCAAGATGAATTATCAATCACTACATTGTTAACTTCTAATTAATTACACCAATATTTGTCTCTTTTTATGAACTTTTATGTATCGTTAGACACGTTGATGTTAATATTTTAGATGAAAATGCACATGGTTATGGGTAAAATTCTCCAAACTGTAATCATAAAAAATTATTAAATAAAAAAAACTTTAAGCATAGGCAATTCATTATGATTTTTTTTTTCGATAACTATAAGATTCAAAATCATATCTCATACAATTTAACTTTAATAATAATAAATTTCTTAGGTATACATGAGAAGGATGGTGTAATAGTTAACAATAGAAAAATTTTGAATATAACACTTTGGAGTTTATCTCTAATTTTGGATTTACAAAGGATAATTTAGCATGTACTCTGATGGTTAATATAGTATATGATGGAATTAGTAGACATATTCATCATTTTTTTATCCTTTATATTAAATTACGTCTTAATTAAATTAAAATATAATTTTGTGTGGTACCCAATAAGATATCTTACGATGTTTTATTTGGTAGAGCTTGGATTTATCAAATTAAAACCATTCCTTCTACTTTTCGTCAATGTTTAAAATTCATACAATTTATTAAAACTAAAATACATATCAATTATTCAAAAAATAAGTTTGAAAATATGTCTTACTTAAATAAATACAAAATAAAGTCTTGAGGTTTCTTACACACTTCTCAAATGATATTGTGCCACTTATGTGAGCAAAAAAATATAACACTCCTTACACTAGCCTATCACTTATATAATTCACCTAAATGATCATGTGAATCATGGAGAGAGGTTATGGATTCATTTATTAATGAATTATAGACAATACATTACATTTGTGTCCATTAAGGCAAACTTAAGCATTGCTCATATGCTAAAACAAACTAGATCTATGTTAAACCATAAGAAAGTACAACATGCATATGATATTACTTAAAATTATATTTTTTGACCTTAGAGTATTATATTCATTTATAATAGGGCATAAGATACATTAATATTCATGGTTTATAACATCACATTTCAGTGTCCAAAAATTATATTTCTCTATATCAATTATATTAATAATTATATCAATCATCAACAACTAGGTTGTTATAATGATCAAACAGGTATATATAAGAAATTATATGTTTCTTTTATAATAATACCCATAAAACAATATAAAAAATTGATATTATCCTTAAAAAAAACTTAAGGGTGCTCCATGATTTGTGCTTTATGACTTCCTTGCCTTTTGTCCTGATCGTCACCAACATATGTGGATGTTTAACTTTTGTGTAATGACTATCATCTACACATAGTTCATGTGTGACACTTATGTATTGATTCTTGTAACACTCAAGTGTTCCATATTATTCATTCCATTCATTGACCATAATCCAAAGACTTCATTCATTATTACTATGCATAGTTATACTTATGAATGCATTTACTTAATTAAAATAAATGCTTTCTTCAACCTCATACTACCCCCGCCCCCACGAATCCCCCTTGTCTAGATATTTTTATGTGAACTTATACTTAGACAACATTAAATATCAACATATTCCCATACCAACTATCCTATCCATCATTTGAGAATTTGACTCTATGAACTTGTACCTCCAAAAATGTGTGCCATTTCTTAAAAAACATCTATTAAATTATATTCCAGAATTAAATTTCATCCTCAACCCATGAAATTTTCTCTATAATTTCACTGAGTAAAGCCTCATTTTTATATTAAGTTGAAGTATTTCATGATAAATTTTAATTTCATATTAACTTATGTGTGATCTTTTATTCTATGTTTTAGACATTACCTAAGTGACTTTCATAAATTATCATTATTCAAATGATATTTTTTTCTTCTTTATTTTTTGTAAAAATTACAAGGTAAGGATACCCACTTTATCTCAAAGTAAAATAATATTTTTTTAGTAAGACAAATAATGGTGAATCTAATTTACCATTTAGTCTCTTTTTTCATTAAAACAAATTTTGGAATGAGTAGTGCACAATAAATCATCCTTATCTCATAATTGTTACCAATGTAGAATTAACCTTGTTACAAATCAATCATATATTTTATGTTAATTTTAAGGCTTCCATGAAAATTTTACATTAGATATTAAATTTTATGGGATTTATACTTGTGTGTGTTTTACTCCTTACCTAAATGACTTTCGTGAGTATTCATTATACAATTGACATATTTTCCTCATGTTTTTTCATAATAAATAAAAGGTAAGAGGACCCACATTATTACACAAAAACTATAATAAATTATTAGTATGGAGAGAAATGTTGAATTTAATTCATCACATTTCGTAACTCACCCTCTATACTCTTTCCCTATTATTAAATATTTTGGAGCATGTAATGCATAAGTCATGAGGTCCTTTGTAGTCTCTTTTCCATTCTCATATGTATAGGAGGTATCCCCAATATTATTCTTGTGTAACATCTTCCTCATAAATAACCCTTAGTTGTAATCTTTTAAATATGTTTGTTACCTCTTTGAACACCTTCTAAATCTCCTCCTTTCACTATTTACTCTCATTGATTATTCTAAGTCTTCATGCCTAATCATTTACTACATATAATATGGCCTTCAACTATTCTTTATATATCTCTTGTTTCTACATTATTGTGCTAATTATTTGAGTTATTTTTGGAGATTTATAAAAACCCAACTTTACCATTTTTTCCTTATCCTATAAAGTATTTACAAATATTTTAAATCTTCAATTCTTTTCTAACACTCTTTCCCATTTTACATGAGCTCATATTTCTTGATCTCCTATATTAGGGATATCTCTTTCAAAAACTTAATGTGCAATCTCTTACTAATCACTATGAAACGATGTACAATGAGTTCAATATTTTTTTTCATAGTGTTCTCTAATAGCATCAACATTTTAGTTTCTACCACCACATATAATACTAATATTGTCTTGGATTCCAACACCATTATTTGATGTTCTAATATAAATTCTCATTTTCATGGATTTACAATTAGTAATTAAGAACTCCACATCTCCAATTAAAAATTAACTTTTGTGCCATCTCTATTTCTAATTAAATTGAATATAACATGAATATTTTCCTTCACTAAGGGTGTGGGGTGAATTACTACTATGTTTGGTCCTACGACTGATGTTGATTTTTTTAGGCTTAAGAACATAGAAGGTATTTCAAAAGTTTCATCCTTAGAGTGTGTTCAATCCTAAATTAAAATATGTGGGGATATAATGTTAATAATATAGAGTAGTATAAGGGGCAAAGGTAATAAAATACCTCTGTATTAGGCCAATTAATATAAAACATAGATAAAAAATATTCTAAATTTATACAATTGAGATTTATATAAAAATTAAAGTAAAACTACTGATTGATATTAAAATAAATGGTAAACAATGATACTTAGCTAATTTATTGTGTGCATTTAGTTCTAAGTAAGAATAGGTAGGAAGATGACTAGATGATGATCTTAAAATAGTCATCAATTTCTATAAATATAATTTTATGTGGTTTAAGGCACTTGCCTTAGATCTGGATTATTACATCAACATAGGTGTCTAACTTCACCATAGGTGTCATATATGAAATATTTACTAGATCTAAATGTGACCCTATGGAGAATATTTAGATTTTATACCTTTCTGTTGATGTCTTCAAATCATGCACATAGGATTTTGTACTTTTTCAAATGATTGAAACCTTATCTCTTCAACCTTGAAGTGACTATGGTAAAATGGGTTAGTGGGATTACAGTGTTCAACTAACCCAAAAATCACTTATATCAAAGGGCACTTCCTACATAGACACTACTACATATGAAGAGGCCATTAGATTGATGTAGTTACCCTATACATGTTGGATTATGTGTGCACAAGGGTGTAATGTGTGTTAAGTAAAGACATGCATTGACTTAAATTATGTTTTGATAATTTGGATTGTGAATTATTATTTCAATGCTTCAGACGTATAAAAATAATAATCTAAGATTGATTTGGAAATAGGAACAAATAGGGTAGATTTTCTCACATGAATGCTTGATTTAGTATTTATTAGTACATTTACTTGAGAGTTGTAAGTCATTTTAGGTAAAGAGTGAATGAGGGGTGATATTGTATATATACCAATGCCTTTTTAAAATATCTCACATTATATCACTTAGACTAACCTTGTGGATATGCATATTTTTTAAATTTGATTAATTTGGTCAGTAGAAACTTTGTTAAGGAAATTGACAATTACATCGATGCGTGTGTCCACATGGGACATAAGTGTTTGGGGAGATATAAAATAGGTACGTGTCCAAAACTAGTAGTTAAGGATAATAATCATGATTAGATAATTTTCATCGCATAAAAGGCACAAGTAGTTAGGAAAAAAGGTTAGACTAAATGATAAGTAATTTAGCACAAAGAAATAGTGAGCAAGAGCCTTTTAGTAGTGAGAATGTCTATAAATAAAAGGTACAACCATGATATGTATTTTTCAAGTGTTCAAGACTAATTTACTATAAAAAAATATTTTAATATCTACATTTACCCCCACTAAATCTAATAATGAAATTTCTACTTTAGATGAAAGAAGTGTGCACCTGGTTGTGTACAACACACCTTGTCTTTGTGTGAGCCCACATTGAATGCTTTATTGGGGACTAACATGTAACTAAGATCAAATTAAAATATATAATCAATTTATAAAATATAAAGTTGAAATAATTTTAAATGCTTGAAATAAAAAAGAGAAAGGTTAGGAGTACATGTGCGTCAATGCAACCATTTTTCCTTTTGGTAATTTAATTTGAAAGGATGTCTCATTATGAAGCATTTATATTGATATTAGTATAATTTTTAAGTTGAAATGTCATGTATATATAGATATTATAGGATAACATTCCCCCAATCTTGGTGTAAAGGTGAGTTGTAACATGACCATTGAGTTTCTTTTATTTCAATCATACAACCCAAATATGTGCATAACCTAGTGAGTGTGAATGATATAATCAACAACACTATGCATCTGGTCAGAGTGAGTGATTTAGTCAGATAAAATCTATAATTATGGTGATTTTGGATGATTTAATCAAATACAATTTATAAATTTGGTAAGATTGAATGATTTAATCAACTCAACCTTCCAAAGGTGAATCAACTACTGTAATAGATTGGCTTCATAACAGTCCATCTTGGGTATGATAAAAATCCATAATAGTATTTGAAATATATAAAATGAATTTAGTTTGAAATTTTAGGTTCCCATTGTGTGGTATATGCACTTTATTTTAGAGTAGTGTTCCCACTAGATAGTTTTTTTTCTAGTTATTTATGGCACTAGTCTAACTTTTATGTTTAGAACTAAAATAGTTAAGATTAATTAGGAAGTGACATAGAATAAGTCCAAGTTTTTATTTAAGAATCTTGGTTCACATATTTTTTTTCTATCTTGAATTTAGTAATTTTTATGGATTTGACATATCCCGTGTATTTGGGTTTCTAAGCTATTATTTATTTATGAATAACTTTGTTATAAGCATATTTATTTGTGAAATCCCATAGACTTCATATGAGATGATGAGATAGTGTGAAGAATAAAATATTATATTGGATTGTATTTCATTGTTTAAAGAATTAATATTTTTGATTTATGTTTCTTTATTACCGAGTGTTTATTATTTGTTAACTAGAGATTTAATATGGTTTTAATTTTCTATATTGAACTCAAGGATCACTTGTGCCTCCTTCCATATCTGATATGGTATCAAAGTTTTGGAGACTATATAATTGAAAATTCCTTTGATTTTTCCAACACTTGGAAATAAAATTTTAATAGGTTTCTGATATGTAGTAGAGGCCATGAAGTTTTATATTATGAATG
>JARHVA010002637.1:760000-862500 GCA_037957365.1 Torreya grandis
ATATTCTCCCATGTAAGATAGATGGATATTTGATTTGTGTGCATCTAATCATCTAACTCATTCTCATGGTATGTTGATTTATCTTTTTGAATGCATCATTTCCAAAATTATCATGGAAAAATCATCATGATTTGAAGTTTTAGGCTCCAACACTATTGATACATAGGATGGGTGCATTAATGATGTACTCCTTAATGTCAAGATATATTAAAAATTTTGCATTTATAAAATTTGTAATTTTGGTTGTAGAAAAATTATGGAGTTCACTCCACATAATGTTTTAATTAGAGAATTGAGTGATCCACAAGATGTCATAGTAATAGGTGTACTAGACCATAGTTCACTCTTGAATGTATTTGATAAATATGAAAACTCAGTATCCCTTCTCTTATTTCTCATTCTTCAATTGTGATAAAATTATGGCATGGAAATTTTGGTCATCTCAATTATAAATATCTGTAACAACTGAGTTCCCATGAGGTATCCATGAATTATGGTGTTTGTCTAAGATTCATTCTTGGAAAACAACACTAATATCCCTTTCCAAAAAGACAAGCTAAGAGAGTTAAGGATCCATTAGAGTTAGTACATAGTGATTTGATGAGTTTTCCCAGTCATTCATTTTATGGCATAAAATATGTACTAACATTCACTGATGATTTTAATCGAAGGAATTGGATGTATTTTTTACAATATGAAATTGAAGAATTTGAGAACTTTAGAGGCTTGAAGGTATTTGTAGAGAATAAATAAGAGCATCACATGAAAAATATCCTCCCTTAAAATGGGGGTAATATGCGAGTAAATATTTTTAGAATTAGTGTACTGAGCATGGCATTCAATAAAAATACATAGTGCTTTATACCTCTCATAAAAATACTGTTACTTAGTGAAAAAATAGAACACTTAAGGAAATGGTGAATTGTATGATATAGTCCAATGAATTAGCACCTAATTTCTAGGTTGAAGCAATTAATTTAGAAAATTATATCTAAAATTTCATTCCCCACAAGGCATTGGTGAATAAGAATAAAAAATAAGATTGATCAAGAGAGATACCTGATGTTTATGGATTTTGTGTCTTGGAAGTAAGGCTTGGGATTTTTTTCTTGATGACAAGAGAAAATATGTCCATAAGAAGATCCAAGAGCTCATATTTTTTGTCCATTATGAGGATGTGAAGCCATATCACCTCTTTGATCCCATCACACATTATTCCTTGTTTATATAAGATGTTAGAGTTGATGAGAATATCACTACTTTGGTATCACATTCAAAGTGTTCTCCATCCTTGATAATACCTCATGTACATAATAGGGATGGAATACTTCCATATATTGATTAAGGAAAAAATATTTAATTTTATCCTCTGCTTACTCATATATAACACATGCACAAGTGGGCTTAACTTACATTGTAAGAAGTTGGTGATTTGGTTGGTTATCCTTCTGATCCACATTGTACTCACGCTCACACTTCTTGTACTTATCTTTTATATAATGAAATTTATAGTGATATAATTTTATTTTATAATGTATTTGGTCAACTTTAGTACGAACCTAACATGTAATGATACCATTATTCACTCATGAATAATAACACGTGGGAGTTATTACCTCTTCTTCTATGAAAAACTCGTGTTATGTAAATAGGTCTATAAGACCAAATATGTAGTCAATGGTATTTTAGATAAGTATAATTCTCATATTGTAGCTAATGGATTCTCATAACGTAAATAGGTTGATTACTCTAATAAGTTTACTTAGGTTGAAAAGATCGATTTTGTATGGCTTATTATCTCTTTTGTTGCATCACATTGGTGGATAGTATACTAGATGGACATGAAAAGTGTTTTCTTGCATGGTGATATCTAATATAATATCTATATGGATAAGCCTCAAGGATTTTCATAGGATCTTTCACTTTTATTTTGTCTACATTATTCTCTTTATGGCCTCAAACAAGATCACCAAGATTTTTACTAGAATATGGATAATTTCTTACTAATTTTTGGCTTATATCATTGTAACTCTATTTAAAATGTTTACATCCTAAACAAGGTGAGGATATTTTAATATTGGTGTTAGATGCTGATGAAATTATGATCACAAGTAGTTTAAATACCTTTATTAAATACATTAATCACAAGCTAAAGACACATTTTGATATGACAAATCTAATATGTTTCACTACTTTCTAGGCTTACATGTGTATCAATCTCTTGAGGGACATTAGTTGGACAACAAATGTATGTTACATATATATTTTATGATTTTAGATTGTTAATTATAATCATTATCCCATACCATATTATTTGCGTATTGAGTTTGCTACTGATTATAATTCTAAGTTGGTTGATCCTACATTACATAGATAATCAGTATGAATCTTTTTTTGTTTGACACATACACATCTTGATATTGCATTTATTGTTTACCTTATCTCATGGTTATCCGATGAGCCTCATGAGATCAATTGGAAAAAATCCAAGAATATATTTTTTTATATAGAGGGTACTTTGAACTTTGGGATTTAGTATACACGAAATGTTTCTTCAGAGATTGAGGGATTCACAAACTCAAAATGGGATGGATGTTATAGATAAATCATGATCTAATTTTGGATTCATATTTCACTTTCGACCCAATCCTATTACATGGGCATACAATAACCAGTTATTTGTTGCATTTTATCCACTAAGGTAGAGTACAAAGGTTTTTTAAAGGCTAGAAGGAGGCTATCTGGCTATAACAATTACTTTTTGATTTTGGATTTCCTCACTTCAATCCCACTTTGATTTGATGTGAAAACTAAGGTGATACTCAAGTTTCATGAAATCCTATATATAATCATCACACTAAACATATTTAGATACACATGCACTTTATTTAGAAGCTTATCTACAATGGAATTTTTTAGTTAGAGATTGTTCCTCCAGCTGAGTAGGTTGCTAACATCTTCACTAATCCCTTAGATTTTCCTCATTATATTCAGTTAAGAGAATTGATTTTATTAAAGGAAGTTATACTTGGGGGGATTCATTTTAAAGTCATTCCTTACATCATTTTTTTTATTATTTGTGTCTATATGGATACCTTAGTAGGCCTAGTAGTTAGAGCTCATAGTTATTTTCTTGTCTCCTTAACTTTTGCTTAAGGGAGGGTGTTAGAGTAGTGCTCACATGAGATAGTTTTTTTTATTGTTATTCATGCAAATAGTCTAAATTTTTTGTTCATGCCTAAACCAATTAAGATTATTTATGGAGTGATATATATTAAGTCTAAGTTATTATTTCTTTTAACAAACTTGGTTCATATATATATATATATATAATATATGTATATATATATATATATGTATATATATATATATATATATATATATATATATGTATGTATGTATGTATATATATGTATGTATATATATATATATATATATATATATATATATATATATATATATATATATATATATATATATATATATATATATATATATAATTTAAATAGTTTTATTAGATTTGACTTATCCCCTATATTAGGATTTCCAAACTATTATTTAGATATGGATAGCTTCTTTTAAGACTATTTATTTTTACATTCCCATAGACTTGAGATGAGAAGATGAGATAATGTCAAGAATAAAACATTATTTTGGCTAGTATTGCATATTTGAAGCAATAGTATTTTCAAATTGTATTTTCTCATTGTTGAGTGTTTATGATTTGTTATCAAGAGATTTTGTTTTATTTTTGTTTTCCAAGATTGACATTGAGGATCAGTTGTGCCTCTTTCCATATATGATACCTCATATATTTTTCAAGCTAAATTTAGGTATAGTAACAATACCAATGTATATAATGCTACCACATATGTTTATATAATCAAATAAATATGAAATTTATCCAATTGTAAAACTAGTGAAACTGTGGAGGACAAGTTTGTATGGCATGACCCCACTGAATCTAGAGAATATAAGAACTAGTGCAGACATGGAGAACATGTTTCTATAACATGCCTACACTATAATTTGAAACTGTGATGATGTGGAAGTCACTCCTCTATAAAATTACCCCACTGATATATCCCCCTCTTTTGAGGTGAGGGTAAAATATAATTTAGTACTTACCTTACCTCAAAAGGATAAGATAACTGTATAAGTTTTATATGGACCATGTAGCATATAAGAATAACATGTATATGGAGATATAGCATTGAAGTACATAGTATGTGATCACATCATGTCCTAATATGTATGATATAAATCATGGAAACATATAGAAAATAATAGTACAATCTCCATTAGAAATCACACACACACACACACACACACACACACACACACACACACACACACACACACACACACACACACACACACACACACACACACACACACACACACACACACACACACACACACGTGCGCGTGCACGCACACACGTACACGCACACGCACACGCATGCACACGCATGCACATGAACGCACGCATGCACACATGCATGCATGCACACACATATGCACATGCACACACGCACGTACGTGCATGCACGCGCACACACACACACACACACACACACACACACAAGATCACTAAAAAATTAATAGAAAAGGAATGGTCCAAGGAGACCTCATAGAAGAGGAATGTTTAAATTTTAAAGGACATGACTTAGTCAAATGTCTACAAATCATAGAGTGACATATACAATTGACCATATAATAAATAATGACATGTTAAAATGTACGAATAGGCAAACAAAGGCATGAGGGCCACAATAAAAGGATCATATTAAAATGATCAAACATGCAAGATAATTCAAGATCATAGAAAGGAAGGAAAGACACTTAAGGAAGTGGGAAAAGAGAATCATAGAAGAAAAGAAACCAACATGAGCATAACATACTAATTCTTTAAAATATATGTTAGCAAAAAACATTATATAGATATCATATCAAGTATAATATGAAATGACATGAGAAGGTGTAATTCGAGTAACTCAGACGTGATAATGGAAAGTGATCATATAATAATATAACCTAGATGTATCATGATCAAAAAAGTACATGCCCCCAACTTACTTATAATGTGAGTAGAAGGAAGGCCCAACATCTATATGTATATACCATGTATTAGGTTATGATTGTATCACATTTAAATGATGCATGAAATATATTTGTATATATGGAATGGAATTATATGCTATCTACTAACATGGATCAAACAACATAAGTATAATAAATAATACAACTAAGAACATACTATATGTTTTTTTAAATGTTTTTGTATTTTTTTGAATATTTGATTTTTTTTTGTATTTTTTGGAATACTTATATGTTTTCAACCTTAGGTTGGATCATTTTTAATTCTTTAGATCATGTATAAATAGCTTAACAAGGTTCATGGCATGTTATTCCTCATGATTTACATTTGAAGTAAAAGAATGATTATCATCATGTGCTTTATGGATCGATTTTCCTTCATGGGAAAAGGAGATACCTTTCTAATTTTGGTCAAGTTTAACCTCTCTATGGTATAACCAAAGCATTCTAAATTTGAATAAATATTCAGATTTTTGTGGCATAACCTAAACCCTTATTTTAATCACTTTAGGACCACATGCAATTGGTATTATTATGTTACCTTAGAAGTCTTTCCAATGTCTTTATTTTATGAGTCCTTTAGATCAAAGCCAAGTTGTTGTAAGCATATTGCATTACAAGTGATTTTTATTTATGTATGATCAACATGGCTATGCCAAAAATAAGTCCCACCCATGAATGATTTAATTTTTAGATCTTGTTTGCAAGAATTTTTTTGGTTTGTTCAGCTTGAGTTGTCTATTTTGAATGTGTATCTCAGATTGATCCCATATTGAGTAATATTTGTAAAGCTCCCATATGAGTGTGATGAATAATACACATTCGATCATAGTGTTCATATAGTAATTTATCTTCCTCATTTATATGTGGAATAAAAAATTTGTATTTGCAAGGAGAGATGTTAAGATTGTTTGAATAATTGAGTATGAATAAATAATATCTATGAACATCCAAGTACAAATAGGTAATTGATTTATATTATCTATGTAATACTTGATCCTTTGATGGGGAAATAATTCCCCTACTAAATATCAATAGTTAAAATGTTAAGGAATATGATGTAATTTTAAATTGAATAGCATAATATTGAAGGGATTCATTATCATGTTGTTTGAAATTATGAAAAAGTTATAATTTAAGCCTAGGAACCTTGTGTATGTAGAAATAAAAAATAATACATCTTCCAATTTTGAAAAAAATGTTAAGTAACCCTTTGGTATGCTATAGAACCAATTTTTAGTTTTATCATTAGTATTAATGTGAAATAATTTTAGCATTAGTTTTTCATCTATAGCCCATTGACCAAAATAACATGCGTA
The DNA here is from genome assembly GCA_037957365.1 of Torreya grandis. Classification (NCBI taxonomy): domain Eukaryota; kingdom Viridiplantae; phylum Streptophyta; class Pinopsida; order Cupressales; family Taxaceae; genus Torreya; species Torreya grandis. The sequence continues at coordinate 766,420 of JARHVA010002637.1, forward strand.
ATTAATCATGTGATCAAAGGGATATTTATGAGGATAAAATAGAGGTAAACGTGATATTTTAAAACCTTGTGAATAAGGACATTCAATTATACATTATGTAATTGATTTATTGTGGAATAAGGTAAGATTGGAAATTAGCATTATGGTGAGCCATTTGCATTTCAATTATATATACTTGTATTTAAATTTCCCCAATAGTACTCACTATAGACATGAGATAATAGTTAGGAATGGGGATGTTTGGAAAATATGTTATCATTATTTATAATCCACCACCTCTTTTGAATGTAGGCATATTAGTATTATCATCCTCATGAATAACAATTGCAAGTTTGGAATCACTACATTTGGGATACTTTGGTTATGGTATTGGATCTTTGAATTTGAAAATTTTGGAATATCCTTTAGAGAGTTAGAAATATTTGATATTATTATATCTTTTGAAATTTCATCCACCCTTGGAAATGATATAGAAATTTAGGTATATTTAGTTAAGGTACTTATTTTGGTATGTGATGGAATTTTAGCATGAATGAATATTTTGGAAGAGAAATATCATTTTTTTAGATACCTTGGTTGATATTAGTAAAACTGAATATTTGGAAAATTAGGATAGTTTTCCATTTTATTTTTGTAATTATATATTATCCATGGTGACATAATGCTATTTGGTAAATATTCCATGGATGTCTTTATTTTTCTTTTAAAAATATTCAATATCAAATGAAGGAAGAAAATAATAATCACCTCTAATGAGGTGAATATTTTTTAGAAATGTTGGAATTATGTGAGTTTGAAACAAAGTGATTGAAATAAAATCCCCATTATGATTAGTTTATAAGTCATCTGTGATAACCTTATAGATTTGACAAAAGCTATCCTGATCAAATGAAGGAACATTTTACTCACATGTATCCAATTTTCTTGTAGAAGGTAAAGGAAAAGGTTTTATATATTCTTTAATATTTCTCAAATCATCTATTAGGATGATGTTTGAATGGAATTGGTTATATGGATGCTATTTACCACCATTAAAAAAATTGAGATGTCATGGTTATGCATTTTACATAGGACAAAGGTATTTAATTTTCACTCCTTCCTTGATAGAAAGTTGGATAGTGTCATAATCATAGTCATGAAAAAAATCTATATCATCTATTTGGAATTAAATAAAAAAATATAAGGGAAAAAAGGTAGGAAAACATCAAATATAGAATTATTATGTCATAATTAAACTCATAGATCAGGTTCACCAAAATGTGTAAACCTAAATTTAAATATGTGGGGATCTATGGTTAATAATATATTATAGTATAGAGAATAAGTGTGATAAACTAACTCTATCATAAGTGAATTAATATAAAACTTTCACAAATAATATTATAATTTTTTATAAATAATATTTTTAAAAATTGTAAAGAAAAACTATTGATAGATATTGAAATTAATTAGAAACAATGATAGTTATTTTACGATGCACATGCAGGTCTTAGAAGGAAATTATTGTAATGGGATTGTTTGATGATCCTAAAATATTTGTCAATTTTAAAAAGTATTCCTTTTGTGGCCTCAGATGGTTTCATAATATTTAGATTATTGTATTGATGTAGGTGTCTAACTATGTTGCAGGTGTACTGTACAAAAAAAATTAATGTGTCTAGATTTTACTAACTAGATCCTTTTGGGTTTTTTTTATCACCTTTATTATATTATCTTTAGATATTTTTCATAGGTTTTGGGATTTTTCAAAATATCAAAACCCTAGGTCTTCTTCTTTGGATTGACTATTTGAAAAATGGGATAGTTGGTCAATATATCAATTTGACCCCAAAGACCCCTCTATCAATGGTTTTTTACTACGTATACACTACTCTAAATACGGACTTAATGTAACTCTCCCATACGTGTTTCCTTGTTTGTGCACAAGTGTGAAATTTGTGATAAGCAAAGACATGTAATGACTTATCTTGTAACTTGTAAAATATGGCTCATGGGTTGGTCTTTGAAGGATTTATACATCTTGAATGTCTACTCCTATAATTGATATGGAAATAAGGACATATAAGTAATATTTTCTCATATGAATGCTTGAATGAGTACTTCTTGGTATATTTCCTTATGAGTTATAAGTGATTTCTAGGTGAAGAATGAATGAGGGATAATTGTGTGTGTGTGTGTGTGTGTGTGTGTGTGTTTTGTGTGTGTGTGTGTGTGTGTGTGTGTGTGTGTGGGTGCGTGTGCGTGTGCGTGTGCGTGCGTGCGTGCTTCTGTGCGTGTGTGCGTGCATGCGTGCGTGCGTGCGTGCGTGCGTGCGTGCGTGCGTGCGTGCGTGCGTGCGTGCGTGCGTGCGTGTGTGTGTGTGTGTGTGTGTGTGTGTGTGTGTGTGTGGGTGCGTGTGCGTGTGCGTGTGCGTGCGTGCGTGCTTCTGTGCGTGTGTGCGTGCATGCGTGCGTGCATGTGTGCGTGCGTGCGTGCGTGCGTGCGTGCGTGTGTGTGTGTGTGTGTGTGTGTGTGTGTGTGTGTGTGTGTGTGTGCGTGCGTGTGCGTGTGCGTGTGCGTGCGTGCGTGCTTCTGTGCGTGCGTGCGTGCGTGCGTGCGTGCGTGCGTGCGTGCGTGCGTGCGTGCGTGCGTGCGTGCGTGCGTGCGTGCGTGCGTGCGTGCGTGTGTGTGTGTGTGTGTGTGTGTGTGTGTGTGTGTGTGTGTGTGTGTGTGTGTGTGTGTACCAATATTATAGTAAATATATTGCATTAAATTACTGAAACAAAACTTTTATATATATTTTTTTCAAATTGGATGAATTTTGAGAACTAGACATTTTGTTAACAAAATATAGAGTTACATTGAGGCATTTGTCTACCTAGGGCACAAGTATTCAAGGAGCTAGAAAATAGGTGTAGTAGTGAAGGATAATAAAAAATTTTATAGATTTTATGCATCATATAATACCTAGTTCATTATAATAAAAAAGTTCAAACAAAGAGATAATTAATTTGGCACAAATAGATAGTGAATGTGAGGCTTTTGGTAGTGGGAAGGACTGTAACTGAAAGGTATAATGATGATAGGTATTTTTCAAGTGTAAAAGACTGAGGTAATTTTTAATTCATATTTTATAATCTATATATTGGTATTAAAACATCTATGAAATGTTCTTTCAAGATTTTTTTTCAGGCATTATCCTCACTAATAACATTTCAATAAAATAGTTTTTTATCCAAGTGTGAATTACCCCTATAGTTCCTTGTTATTATGTGGATTCATATTCATTCCAATTATTTTATGGGGAGGACCCATATCCCTTATATTCCTTAAAGGATATATTAATGGGTGAAATGTTTTAGTTTGTTTCCTCATCCTTAGTTTGATTATATGTATTGTATGTTTCTTCCTTGTGCTCCTTTTCCTCTTCACAAACTTTTTCATTGTGTGATAAATAATCATCCTTATTTATTCCTCATTTTAAAAATATTTATCTCCTTGAGCCTCTTGATCATATTTTTCTTATACAAGAGGATAATCATCACATTAATCATCCATGCTTGTTTATTTCTCATGTGAATCCAACTCATGGGATGATAACTTGCGAATCACACTTGTATTCATTGGCCCCTCATTTCCAACCAATGGAGTAACTAGGGAATTTTATTTTTCCATTCATTCCCTTTGTCTAAAATTTTATTTCACAAATGGAGACATATGCACAAGTTTTATCTTGTTAAGGTGGTGTTAATCCATAGATTGGATATTTTTTACTTATCTCTTTCTCTACTTCCTTCTTTCAAACCCTTATTTTTTGGTGTGCTAATTTTGCTTCCCATATTCATGGACACTAGTGTGTTTTATTTTTCCATAGGTTCATCTTGCATTTGTAATTTGGTCTTAGTTTGTTTTCTTCCTTGAATGAATCCTTTTACTTATTGATTTTTACCTTTATTTCTGTCTAGGCCACCACCAATTTGTACATAAATTTCTTGATAAACCTGTTCCTCTTGATATGGAGGATTCTCCCACTCACACATAACCTTTTTTTGTTAGGGTTTATCAGGATTATGTGATTTATAATCTATTGGTAATTTGTTGTCATTGATGTCAAAGATATATCATGTCAAGATTGTAGAATCAAGGTTGATGTCAAAAGTGAGTAAAGATAGATGGCAGTATGTGACATGTCAAGGCACATAAGAGTGTTGCATTAATGATAATTGTCATAAGTGGTGTGAGCATCGAAGGTAAAGGTCATGGAAGATGTTTGAAGACAAATAATGTCTACGTAAGAAGCCATGTGAAAATATGCATTTAAAGGAAAGAGAGAATTTAAAGGCAACTAATGTTTTTTTTTTTTTTTTTTTTGATGTCAAGGTTCAGGTTATCTTGAATTTGTCAATATTTTCATTGAAGGTTCTTATGAAGGTATGATGACAAGTAGGTTTCAAAGATTATTATTTTTATCAAACCCAGTTGGCTATGTGTGTTATGATAAGCTTATGATAATTAAAGGTATGTAGTAAGAAAGAGAGTATCACATTGGTTATTAATGTTTTTATCTTGTTTTCATTATTGATAAATGCATAGGTAATAATTCTTTGACATCAAGTGCTTAATTATCCTAAGCCTAGTCATGACATGAAGAAACCTTATGAGAAGGTTTGAGCATGGTGGCTTGGTGATATGAGTACACATATGAATTAATGGTTTTATTAGTTTTATTCGGTATGTTAGGGAGGTTGAGAGTGAATGGAAAGATTCATGAAATTTATTTTTAAAACCTTATGTGGTTTGTAGGTCAAGGTCTAGAGAGCAAAGAGAGAGTGTGGCCTATTGAGAGGTCATGATTATATTTCAAGGTGTTTAATATTATGTAATAATTTTAATAAGTGAGTTATGTTGTTTCAATTTTTTTCATGTAGTTTTAGGTCATAATGTGAAGGAAAATGCATGAAAAGTTATTTGGAGGTCTCTTGAGTGCTCAAAATGAAGGGTTCTCAACCTGAGAAGGATTTTTTTGTGCTCATTATCTCATCAAAATTTTAATGGGAACCTAAATTATTCATTATATATTTGTAATTTTCCTAGATAAAATTTTCTATAATTAGTTTTTGGATTGAGGAGATATGCTTTATGAATGATCATTAAGAGTGGAAACTAGTTTAAACCCTCTTAAAACCCTAATAAGGACTCGATGTTGAATATATTTATAAAACATGATCAGGATTGATTTAATTTATTATTTAACCTATTTTATTTTTTATTTTACTCTCCTAGGTACCTCTAGATGGTTTTGGTTAGAGATAGGAGAGAGAAAATGTTGAGTTATAGGTTTATTTTTGAAGAAGTTTATGTAGAAGTCAAAAGTTGCATTGAGCATATCAAAACAATGGATGGAGAAAGAAGGTAGAGACTAATTTCTTATGTAAATAAAGGTATATGGATAGGTTCTAGTCCTTATTTATGATAATTTGTTCATCCAAGTTAGCTAGTTGCTAACATGCATAATAATGTAAATAGTTAAAAACCCAAGTAGAAAAAAGAAGATGAATTAGATTGTGCTTTTATGATATAGAAATGAAAAAATTACATGTATATGTTTTTAAATACTTTTAATATATATTAATTATTATAATAATATTTTGAGGACATGTGTACAGTGAAACTATTGCTCACAAATTGACATGTCTGGTTCAGATAAGATAGTGAGATATAGGGTTATGAGTTTAGTTTTCAACACCAATAATTACCATTTGACCATATGATATTTATTTATTAGAATGGTCTAATGAACTCATATGATCATTTTAATTTATCAAAATTCATTTAAAATGTCTATACATGTGTCGGAGGTCTAAGTCACCATAACTATGTTTTGAGGTAATCTAGGAGTTCATAGTGAGTTAGTTACAGATGTGTTCTTGAAGCCTTATCTTTTGAGTGGAAGTTTCTAATTTTTTTTATATTTACCCTAAGGTAATTAATAATTTTTATATATAATTATTTGATCTTATTTGAGTGTCTTATGTATGTTTGAGCTTCATTCTTGCAAGATAGTTTTTTTAGGCACACGGGCATAATAGGATAATTTGTCCTAAAGATGTTTTTAAGATATGAATGAAGGATGCATATGTAAAAATTAATGGATGAGTTTAAAATATTTAATTTACTAAGTGATATATTAGTTTTCAAGTGTTGTAAAAATCCATCTAGGTCCAAGAAAATTAAATTTTGGTGTTAAGAGATAGACCTAATGTAATTAGGTCTTCATGAGACCTAAAAGAGAAAAGAGGCATAATTGAGTCGTGGCAGACCAAATGGGACTCCAACATCATTTTATTCATGTTTTAAATATGTCCTAATACCTATTATATTTATTTCATAAGAGTTTAAGGGTGTGTGGCTGACTAAGTGGTATATAGATAAGGAATGGTGTATATACAAGGTAGTTTTATGCCTATTTGAGTGAGTGAAGAGGAAGAGAATATAATAAAATATTTAATAATATAATAAGGTATTTTATAACACCTTAAAAATTTACATAAACTATATTTATTATATAAAATGATTGTTATTTATGAAAATCAAAGTCATTTGACCTAATTAGTCTTAAAGAGACCTAGTTAAGTGAAGAGGCCTAGAAGGTAGTTTGAGAGGGATAAGAATGTGAAGAGATGTAGAGGTGGTCTTTATATTTTGTTTTAGAAACATATTTTTTTAATGTGATCAAATAAATTAGGTGGTTGAGTTTTTTTTGAGTCATCTAAGGGGTTTATGCTTCTTTACAAGTGGGTGTTTGTGGAGTTGGTGCTTCTCTAAATTTGGTTTTTGTCTTATAGGAATATATTCCATTTCAATATATCTATGGTTTTTATTACCCTTGAGGTTTTCCCACATATATTATGTTTTATATTATCTCATTCTTATGTGGATATTTTCTTATTCTTACTATATCTATATGTTTGTTTGAATGGTCTATGATTGCTTACGTATAATTGATTGAAATGTTTTGAATATTGATTCCTTCTCACCCCCCTCTTAGTCATTTTTATTCCAAAAATTATTATTTTATCTTGTTTCTTTAAAGTAGGATTAACATTTTGAAGGATATTCATGAAGAACAAGCATGTCTAATTAACAAGCACAAGGACGTTTCTCAACCAATAAGTCTCCTCTCTTCAATGAGACTAACTATCAATTTTGGAGCATCAAAATGAAGATATATCTAATTTCCTTAGGTTATGACATATGGAAATATGTTTTTGATGTTTTCACTCCACATTATACACCATAAACTAATACAACAAGAAAGAAGGTAAATGAGAACAACTCTAAGGCAATGAATGCCATCATGTGTGATCTTTTGGAAGCATATTTGTTAAGGTCATGCATTATGACATAGGCAAAAGGATTTAGTAAATTTTGTAGAACATATATTAAGGAGACACCAAATTTAAGTTGGAGAAGTTACAGACTCACTATAGGTAGTTTGAATGTCTAAAAATGAAGGAGGTTGAAAACATTGCATTCTACCTATTAAGGGTTGATAAAGTTGTCAATGTTATCAGAGGTATCAAAAAATAAGTGAAAGAGTCAAAAAATTTATAAAAGGAATTGAGATCCCTAAATTATAAATTTTATTCAAAGGTATCTATAGTAGAATAAATTCAAGATATAGACACACTTCAGATGGATGGGATTCATGGCATCTTGACTATCTAAGAGATGAGAACAAATGAAGTCCTCCCAAGAATAAAGTATAATTCAAAGGTGAGAGGAAGCTAAAATCCAATAAGTTCAAGGATGAGGTATGTTTATATATTGATGATGATGAATTGATACCCATGTTTTCTATAAAATTGAAGATTGGATTTGGTAAGTATAAGGGTAAGTTGCCTTTCAAATGTTTCAACTATGGTAAGATGGTCACTTTGCATCTAAGTGTCCTAACAAGGATAAGACAAATCATGATGAACATAATGGTGATGATAATAAGGTCTATAATCCTAATAAAATAAATAAATTTTTTAATAAGTATGAAGTAAAGAAAGGGTCATTAAAGAACAAGCGAAGTTTGGATACCAAAAAAGCTAATAGGTCATCTGATGTAAGTGAGACAAGTTCATTTGATAGTGATGATGATAGTAATGAACATGACAATAATTAATTATTGTTCATGGCTATGAAAATATACTATAATGGTTTATAATAATGGAAAGGTATTATTAATGATGAAGAAGAGGCTAAAGTGAACCTTGAGGTAGAATTAGTGATTTCTCTAGAGGAGTTAAAGTTCCAAAGAAAGAAGAATTAGAAATTAATATCACTGGTTAAGAGTTATGATGATAAAATAAATAACTTCGAAGAGATATTAAGCATAAATCCCAATTAACATGAGGAGATAATAAAACAAATATAAACTTATATTAAAATTATATCTATAAATCTTAAGACCAAGGAATAAGAATCCATCAGTTTTAGAACAAAAATGGAGTCCATTAATGCATAATTAAATCAGGGATCCGTGAAGTTGAAGACACATCCTAGATTTGAGAAGAGTACTAAATTTATTTGTGATATTTTGAGCAGTCAAATATCTCTTCATGACAAGAGAGGTCTTGGGTTCAAGTAAGATCAAAAGGAGAAGAAGAAGATTCAAACCTCAAATACCTATTTAGAAACACTCATTGTGATTATCAATAAGTCAATAATATAAACATGAAAGTCAACATGAAGAGACAAATAAATTATCCCAATGCAATAAGGTATTTCAATTTTTTCAATGGTTATTATTTTACGTATTATAACTTTGGTCATAGAGCAAGTGATTGTATAATTATATCAAGGAATGATTTATCATGGGACCATGGGAGAAGGAGTGATCAATTAAGAGGAATGTATAAAATTGTTGTTTGTTATAGTTACCAAAATATGGCACATAATACAAGATTTTATCCTAATGAATGTATAAATTCCTCAAGACATAAAAAGGCATATGGAGCTCCTAAAGTACATGAGAAGAGTCAAACATTGGTATGGAATCCAAAGTAAGTCAAGATTGATCATATTGAACCCAATGTTCAAGATGGATTATTTGATAAGAGAGAGCAAGGATCAAAAGTGAATAAATGTCACAAACACTTACTATCTTCATGTATCAACAAGGAAATCAAACATAATAAGATAGATTATAAGGTGGATGAGTCAAATGCTTCATTTAATCCTAAGTGGATTCTAAAGAGGGACTATCAGTCTCATAATTGCAAGATAGATGAGTAGATTGATTTGAATATTTGGGAATCTCTTGAGTTTATGGAGTTTTATGATCCCTATGGAAAGGGGTGACTCCATTAAGCTTCATGGAGACACTCTTCTATCATTAGAAACATGAGGTTACAGTTGAGTAAGGATTCATCTTGATAGGATTCCAAGTTGTTTGTATTGAAAGGTATGAGTTATTTTCTTTGTAGCTTGAATATATATGACCAGGTGAAAGGAGTTTTAGAACTGATTATGGAGATAATTTTATGAGTATTCATGGTATGGAATGCAATTCTGAGAATATGAATGTGTCTAGACACATGAAATATGGATTGGTCTATAAGACTAATATGGTCATAGAGACAAGTTGGAGTTTATTAACAAAGTTCAAAGTGTGATGAGATGCTTAAAGGATGTTGAGAAATGTCTATGAGTCTTTATGACTCAAATGATGAGCACAAACTATGAGGACAAATGGGGAACATATTTGTATGATGCTTCAAAACCTCTATGATCGTGCTACCAAAATTGGAAGAGAGCTCATAAAGAAAGAAATTTTAGAATGGGAGAAGTAGCATGTGTAGATAAGTTTATAGGAATGGTTCCCATCTTATGACTCAAGAGGAGAGTAATGAGTTAGGGGGATCTTTATATATCTATGTTGTCAAGTGTCAAGATAGTGATAAGAAGAATGGCTTCTTGAGGTAAAATTCAAATGTTTAAAAAGTTTTTAACAATAATTGATATGTACTTAAGTTGAGTTTTGATAATATTTATCAGTGTTATTCATTGAAATTTAGGTCTAAGCATCAGATGGTAGTTTTTAGAAAACCCGTTGTCATTCATGTCAAAATGGAGAGAGCGAGAAAATGGGAAAAGTAAAATTTTGAAGTGAATTCATTTTTTTAGTATGTTTTCCATCAATGTAATTTCCATCAATGACAAAGGGCAATTTTGTTTTCATGTTGTTGTCATTGATGTTAAAGATGTATCATGTCAAGATTATACTATCAAAGTTGATGTCAAGGTTTATGTTAAAGGTGACTAATGATAAATTATAATATGTGATATGTCAAGGCACATAAGAGTGTTTTTTTAATGATAATTCTCATAACTGGTGTGATCATGGAAGGTTTAGGTCATGGAAGATGTTTGAAGACAACTAGTGTCTAGATAATAATCCACGTGACAAGATGCATTTTTAGGCAAGAGAGAATTTGTAAAAAATAAATTGAATGAAAGAGAGAATTTTAAGGAAATTAATGTCATTTATTTTGGTTGATGTCAAGGTTAATGTCAAGGTTCAGGTTAAATTTTATTTTTTAGTGTTATCATTAAAGGTTCTTGTGAAGGTATGATGACAATTAGGTCTATAAAAGAGTTGTTATGAGTAAGGCCAGTTGGTAGTGTGTGTTATGATAGTATTATGAGAATTGAAGGTATGTATTATGAATGATATTATTAAAGTGGTTATGAATGTTTTTTTTTTTTTTTGATTATTGAAAAATGTATAGGTAACAGGTCTTTGAGGTCAAGTGTTTAAGTATCCTAAGCCTATTCATGCCACGAAGAGACTGTGTTAGAAGATATGTTCATGGTGGCTTGGTGATATGAGTGAACATAGGCATGAGTGTTTATATGAGGTTGATTGATTATGTGATTGAGGTGTAAAGTACATGAAAAGAGGCATGAAGGTCAATTTTAAGGCCTAATGTCATTTACAGGTCAAGGTCTAGAGAGCAAAGAGATAGAGTGTGGCCTAATGAGGGTTCATAATTAGATTTCAATGTTTTTGAGATTATGTAAGAATTTTTAGATGTGTGATATGTTTTTTAAAGTGTGTTCATGTAGTTTGAGGTCATAGTGTGAAGGAAAAGGCATGAAAAGTTATTTCTATGTCTCTCAAGTGCTCAAAATGAAGGGTTCTCAACCCAAGAATGATTTTATTGTGTTCATTAACTTGCCAAACATTTTCATAGGAACCTATGATAATCATGATATATGTGGAAGGATCCTATCTCAAAATTTTAGGCATTGGTTTTTGTATTGAAGGGCTATGCTTTATGAAGGATTATTAAGAGTAGAAACTGGTTTAAACACTCTTATAACCCTAATAAGGACCTAGTGTTGAATATGTTTCTCAAAAGTGCTTAATATGGATATAATTAATAAATTAACCTATTTTATCTTGTATTGGGCTCTCCCAAGTACCTTTATTTGGTATTTGTTAGAGAGAAGAGAGAAACTATTGAGTTACAGGCTTGTTTATGAAGAAGTTACTCTAGAGTTCAAAAGTTGCACTAAACATAGTAAAAAAATGGATGTAAGAAGAAGGTAGATACTAATGTTTCATGTCCATGAATATTTATGGAAACTTTCTAGTCCCCAAGTGTGATAAAATTATCATCCAAGTTAGCCAGTTGCTAACAGGCCTAATGGTGTAAATAGTTAAAAACCCAAGTAACATTGGAAAAATGAATTCAAATGTGATTTTATTATAGAATGATGAAACCAACAAAATGGATATGTTTTTAATTAATTTTAAGATATGTTCATTATTTTAAAAATATTTCAAGGTCATGTGTGTGATGAAAACTTTGCTCACAAGTTGAGATGTCTGGTTCAGATAAGATAGTGAGATATAAGTTCATGAGATTGCTTTACAAGACAAATATTTACCATTTAGTCATATGATATTTATATCTAAAAATGGACCAATGATCTCATAGTATCATCTACATGCATCATAATTGATTTAAAATGTATGTTCAAGTGTTGGAGGTCTAAATCATGAGGATTGTGTTTTGAGGTAATTAGGTAATTCTAAGTGAGTGAGCTATAGAGGTGTTCTTGATGCCTTATCTTATAAGTGGAAGTGTCTAACAAATTTTATAATTACCCTGAGGTAATTTATACTCTATCTTATACTTATTTGATCATATTTTAGTGTCTTAATTATGTTTGAGCTTCATTATTGTAAGACACATTTTTTAGGAAAACAAGCCTATTAGGGCGATTTGTCCTAAATAAGCTTTCAAGGTATGAATGAAGGATGAATATCTATAAAATCATGGAAGAATTTGGAAGAATTCCTTGAATAAGTATTTGAATGGTTTTCAAGTGTCAGATAAAGCCATATTGGCCCAAGATAATCATGTTTTGGTGTTGAGAGATATATCTAAAGCAATTAGGTCTCCATGAGACCGAAAAGAGAAAGTAAGCCTAATTGAGTCATGACAGACCAAGAGGGACTCAAATATCATTTTATTTATGTCGAAAATATGACCTAAGACCTATTCTATGGCTGACCTAAGAGGTTAAGGGTGTGTCACCAACTAAGTGGTATATGAACAAGGAATGGTATTTATATGAGGTAGTTTTAGGCCTATTTGAGTAAGTGAATAAGAATCAAATATAATAAATAATTGAATAGTAGAATAATTTATTGTATATTTGGGTGTAGATAAATTTTAATTAAGATCTAACAAGATTTATGTGTATGAAAATCAAGGTCATATGACCTAATCATTCTCGAAGAGACCTAGTTGAGTAAAGAGGCCTATAATGCAGTTTGAGAGGGATAAGAGTGTGAAGATATAAAGAGGTCATCACCATATATTGGTTGAGAAACATACTGATTTAAAGGTAATCAAATCAATTAGGTGTATGAGTTGGTTCTAAGTCATCTAGGGGGTTGGTGCCTCTTTGTAAGTTGGTTCTTGCTAAAGCCTAGTCAAGTGGGTGCTTAGCTAGTTGAGGTTGGTAATCCATATGGAGTTGGCGGTTCAATAAATTTGGTTTTTGTATTATAGTATTGTGGTCCATTTACATATATCATTGGGTTTTTCTACCCTTGAGTTTTTCACACATATATGATGTGTTCTAGAGTCTCAAGGTTATGTGGATAGTTGCTTATTCTTGCTAGATCTATATGTTTATTTAAATGGTTCATGATTGTTTAAGTGTAATTGATTGAAAAGTTTTTAAGACTTATTCACCCCCCTGCCCAAACTCAATCATTGTGTTGGCAAAATAATAATGCAAGGATAATAATCAATATTGCATAAACCCCAAAAGAGAGTTCACAATTTTATTAATAAGTCCATCTTAGTTTATGCACAAGTTACATGGTGTATAAATTGTTGAGATCTTCATGAATATATGGGAGAATAATTGTGCTCAACTAAAATGGTTTATATTATACATATAATTTGAAATATGTTAGTTTCAATATTTTTTTTAAAAGAGGATCATGCATTAAAAGATGTATCTACATGAATGGAAGTTTCATACAAAGTGTAATAAGTAGGATGAAGAGAATGAGGCTTGAATAGTTATAAATGAGGTACTCAAGGACTTACATGGATTGAAATAAGGCATTAGTGTGTTGAGGTAATGGTGTATAATAGGTGGAACATGATATCTTTACAGATGAATAAAGAGGTATGTGAGATGAATATCATGAAGGTTTGGAGGTCATCAAAGGTCATTGTTACTCTTCATTATGCATACAATCAATAACATTCACAGTGATATAATGATTATTTTGTATTTATAATGCCATATTATTGGATATGGTGCATGATACATGCATTTTTCATCTATAATTGATTCAAAAACACATAACTTTTATGGATGAATGGAAACTTATTAGGATGATTACATGATCCCAAAAACAACTCATCACATGTAAAGAGAGTATATATAAATACATACTTGGGAAGACATAGGAATTCAATAAGAAGGAAGATATTCACTTGAAAATAATATATGTTTTAATTATTGCTTCCTCTATTTTAAGTATTATACCCTTACACACTACCTCAGAGGCCATTTTAAGGAGGGCATTAGCTAACCTTATTAGATTCATATCCCAGGGGTTGATAAGTTGGTATTCATGCCCCTCCTCTAGTTTCTCAGTGCTTTGGATCGATTTTACTATACCTTGAAGTGAGGTTCATCCATGTAGTAATCAAGTGCAAATGAAACCCTATGGCACATCAATGTTCTGAAAGCTATGGAGAGCATGTACTCTAATATGAAAAAATCCTCATCTTGAGTGTACCCCTTTTTCACTGTTTCCTTTTATCTTGGATTATATTTATCCTTTTTGATGGCCAGCTCTATCTACTCCTACTCCTCTTCACTTGTGCTTATACCCTCATCAGTTCCTTCTTCTTCTTTGAACTTTTCCCCTTCAACATCTTCTTCTTCTTGTGGCTCCTTATAAAGGACCTCTATAAGTTCCTTATTTGTGCTAGCCTAACTTTTCCACTCCCTCTCTATTTGTTTCTTTAGGGTACCAACATCACCTTCTTTATCTCTAGGCAACCCTTCAGTACTAGGACACATTTATTTTTTAGCTTCCTCTAATAGGCTAGTGTGGGTTCTATGTGCCTCTACTATTTTGTATTTAATGGGTTTCATGCCTAAGACAACCCTTTTCTCTTATTTCTCATACCTGGATTCTCCTTCTAAGCCTTCTTTATTTATGCCTTCCTCTTCTTCATGATCATGGTGGTTTTCTCCTCCTTGACCTCTACTTTATCAATTTCTTCTTGGGTCATACCCTTGGCCCTCATAGCATATATATTGCAATGTAACTCTAACACCACTTCAATATAATATTGATCAAGTCCCATGCTATTATATTTCTCCTTTACTTTTCTTCATCTTATAGAGGCTATGTTTCAGGTTTGTGGTTGGTGTTATTGATGGTACTACTTTTTCAAGCATGCCAATAGTGCCACCTTGGAGAGCCTCATGTATTTATTACAAACTAAGATCTCCCTTTACTTATATTTCTACCATGTGATTTTATATAGACTTATCTCTCTCATTCTATTCCTCCATCATTCTAACTTTCCTCATTTATTCTTGCCTCTTAGCAATTCTTATGCATTATAAATATCTAAGTCATTAAGGTCAAGCTTCATCCAAGCTTTTTCTTGCCTCACCTCTTCACTTTGGGGTGGTGGGGGAGTTTCCTCACTAGATGAGGAGTCTTATTTAGGCATAATATGCATGCCCTTACCCAACTCTACCTCCTTCTCCAATTCTTCTAGCACCTCTGTGTTTGTCAAGGTGGTGGTGGGCATTGTACATGAAAATTTTAGTTTATTTTGCTTTTCCTTTGAGATAGGAGACATATTTAACGTGAACCTCATATGATTATTTGTAGGGTCTGATGGAGAGGCTTCATCACCTAAGTCAAATTTAAAATTTATGTACTCCTCTATATCTTCAAGTGTCTCCACTTTTTTCTTCTTAGGAGACTTCTTCTTTTCAGGTAGCATCGGCATTCCTTCATTAATAACCCTGATGTGAATGTTGTCAGTCTACTCATAATTTAGGCCCTTCCTCCTAGGATTCATCTCATAGTACAAACAATGGATGTGCTTGAGTATTATTACATCTTGAAAAGGGTGGATATCAGTGCAATATAAATCATCCTCTTCATCCCTTATCACTTTTCCATCTGGGCACACAAACTATTATCATAACCTATTCCTTTACATGTCTATATCCCTCACCATAATATCTAATTGTTATGCATTATGGATCCTTCTAAGCATGTCCTTGAAATACTTAGCTAAGAAATCATATGCAGGCCTTAACCAACTAGACTTATTACCATCGACCAATGCCAAGTGGACTATGAAAAAGTGTTTCACAAAGATAAAGGTTTCCATCCCATACATGCTCTTGGGGATCTCATAGGGGATGCACCACTCTAACCTGAATTCTTATATATACTTCTTGTACCACCCCATTATATGAGTTCTATATTTTTTATTGAAGGAATTGGAGTAGGTGAAGTCCTTGTATTTCTATGTTAGGAAGTCATTCTGTTTTAGAAATATCTAAAGATTCTCCTTGTCCCCATCTGGTATCCTAATATTTTATATGACTATTAGGATTAGAATAGACCCCCACCTAAAGGTTCCATTTGTCTTGTGGTATTCTAGTGCATTCTTCACAAGATATTTTGCCATAAATTTTTTAATGTTAAACTTCATTCCCTGCACCATATGGTAGGTGACACAAAGGTGAGATTTTGTAACATTAGTCCACTAACCACTAGGGTAAAGTTTCAAGATTATGAGGCATGAAGCCACCCTCATGTCTAGGTTCATACAATCTTTGATGGGGAACATGAAGATCCCCTTGTAATAACCTAAGAGCTTCACCATGCATTCCACCTCTTCATCATCACTCATTGTTTCATGGATATCTATTCCAACATTTAGAATCCTTATTATCCTTCATATGAGGAATGTTGATGTCTTCATGTTCCTCCCTAAAAAGTATATGTGGTCTCCATGGACTCATCAAAGAAGGAATTGAACAAGTTTTTCTGGCTTTCTAAAAAATGAAACTCATACAACTAAGTTGTGTTAGAGGCCATCAACCTTTCTGGAATTGAGACATCAAATAGTGTTTTACCCTACCTCATTTTATTCCCTATATCAACCATCCAATCCACCACTAGATCTTGCATATGGATACAAATATGATGGTTTTACTCCTTCAAGTGGTAGGTGTAGACAAAGGAATGCCAATTTTCCCCTACTAAGACTTATATGGGAAATTACACCATTTAATATTACATCTTCATCAACACCTTAATTTCATCATGCATGATGTTGACTCTTACTACTGGTGTTTTTATTCTTGTAGGGGTTGCTTTTACCACTATGTGTACCATCTTTGGATCTTGTTTCTATAGACTTGATCCCTTCTACTTCTTGCCCATCCTAAACTTATTGTTGTTGAAACATAGAATGTTAAGTATGTTAAAGCCTCAAATGGTTCTTGGTGCTTCAAAATTATGAGATATAAAACTATACCTTTAGCTTTGAGCTTCATATTTTTTTAATGGCATGCTTAGTGTAAACTCACTTTTCTACTGACTAGTTTCTATAAAAATCTCTTCTCGCTCCTCTCCACACCACTCTCAATATGAGAACAATTTCAACTACTTCATAATTATTCACTTTAGGTGCCTAGTAATTAATTTCTATCTCTAATAGGGTTTCTATACTTTAACTCTATGGTTTACTGATTCACTCTAGTTTACTCAACATCTCAAGTTCACACAAAGTTTGTAACTAAAACTAGTCTACCATGTGACATTTTATATGCTATTTCCATCTACCATCTTTAATGTAGGTACGTTGATGGTGTGGTAACATATAGATTTATTGAACTAAATAAAATTCCATGAAATCTATGAGAACACTTTACCACCAACTCATTGAATGCATATCTTTTTGCTTCCACTATCACCTTATTTAATGATGCTAATGATATTTTGGTGAAGTGACTTATAGTTCAAATGGTCACCTACTACTCAAATGTAGGTAGATGTCAACTATCTATGATGATTCCCCTTCTGTGTTTTATTCATTTGGTATAACTTTTGAACTCAATACAGTAACCTAGGCACAGCACCTCACATGCAAATGATTCAACCTCCTTGGTTCCATCTTCTCTTCTTATAGCACTTCTATTTCAAGTGTGTTTATCTATCTTAGTCAGTTTTTTTGACTTCATCTTACCTTGGACTATCCTACCTCATACAAATCCCTTGTGTTGGTCTTTTAGTTCTTGATTCTCTTTTTCTAATTCCTTTGTGCAAGATCATATTATGCATATTCACTTTCTCTCTTCCATGCGATCATGTTGTTCATATTCACTTGGTTCCTATTTCTCCTAATTCTGGTAAACTCCTTACACCCATAAACTTAGGTTTCTATCCCTAGGTGCTTATAAATCAAATGGGTTTGACTCACCTGATTGACATTATGCATCGAAGTGCTAGAGTAGTTCTTTTTTGGACCTCCAAGGCCCTACCATCTATCTCTTGCACACCTAGATTTTGTACATATTTATCTTAAATTTGGTGAGTTTCACATACTCACCACTTAGATATATAGCCTAAAATACTATAGAAAGTGCAAGGGCTTGACACACTCATATGGATTTATGAATGAAAGTCTAAATGAATATCTACCTAGGGGATTGAAAGTGACCTACATCTGGGATCCAGAGCACAGTGATTTGGTGTGCTTCCCTTGTCTAATGTTAGAAATCATCACTCATCTAGAACTTAGGTGTTTGGACTCAAGTTCTTATAAAGTACAAGTTATCAACTCACTCAACTATAATTATGAGTGAAGTATCAATATATTTTTAGACAGGATTCAAATCACTATTTCATCACTCTTTACACTACTTCTTAAAGACAAAACAAAGCAAAAAGGAACTGTTTGGCTTACACCAAATGTTCTTTAGGTCAACTCAACTCAAAAAAACTAATGACCAATAATTTGGTGTCTTTATGGTACAACTGCCATCCTATTATTGATATGGCTTTAGTTTATTGCCACTAAAATGCCTAGGGATCATTTTACCAGTTAATGTTTGAATTTTTCATGTTTATATCTATAATATGTGTTGGATGATATAGGGTCCCATCCACCTTATCTACATTTTTCCTAGGTCCTTAAAGTACTTGGAGTCATAGATAAAAATGAATACTCCTTATGTTATCACCTTGTTCTTGATATGCTTTTCATGCCAATGTTTTTAGTGTACCTCTTCTATTTATTAGCTCCATTTTACCTAGTTGTGCTACTCATCTAAGCACTCCAAGTCCTTTGCCTTATGTTTAACTATTATTGGTAATCTAACTAACCAATGCTTATGATGAGCAATGATGTTACTAAGAACTCCATCAGTAGGATTGCCTCAGTGTAAAAGACTAGTTGAAATGGTGTAGCTTTGTTCAGGTGCTTGTAGGTAACTAGATATGCCCATAGTACTATCGACACTTTATCATCCCAATATTTATGACCAATGGTGCATATAATAGAGAGGTATGTTCCCAATATTTTGTGAAATGCCTCAATTTTTTCATTTACTTACAGATGATAGGGGTCATTTTGTGGTGCACAACCATATACTCAATCAATAAGATGCACAAAATTTTATTAATAAAGTGATTTCCCATATCTCTATTAAAATTGACCATACAACTATATCGGCTTCTTATATTTTTCTTGATTTAGCATGTAGTTGTGGTAGTTGTGTAGTCTTTTGCCAATGTGGCCTTAACCCACTTAGTGAAATAAACTATGGCCAACAAAATATACCTTGCACATATGCATCATGTTGTATGAGTTATAAATCCTAAAAAATCAATGGCCCATTTCTTGAATGCCACCTAGGAAAGAGTGGGGATGAGGGGCACCTCATCATGATGGTTAGGCTTCCCTAGGCATATATCATGTGCCTTGGTGTAGTTATAAACATATTAGAACAAGCGTGGCCACCACAAACCTAAATATAGCACTTTTATTACCATTGCATCTCTAGTGTGATGTCCTCCTTCTATGCCTTCATGTACCCCTTAAACTATGGAGTCTCTTTCATGCTCCAAGACACATTAATGTAGCACTTAATCTCTACTTAGCGTATACAGTTCTCCACTAATGATTTGAAAGGGGTAACATGAACTAATAATTATTTCTTTTCCTCATTTGTTATAGGCTGGGGCATAACTCTATAAATTATGAAGGTGGTGATCTCCACCTAATCTTTGAGGATGTCCTATACTCTATACAATTTCATGTCTATCATGTCATCCTCAATAGGTGCCACTGCATCACTAGAACTGATGTAGGATAAATGGTCTAGTCCCAAGTTCTACTTTCCAGTGTTTACCATAATGAAGAAAACTCCTAAAATAGAACCATCCATATGCATATACTCCTATGTAAAATAGGATTGTTCACAAGGTAGTTGAGCACCTCATAATTAGTTAAAAAGATGAATGTGGTTACCAACAAATATTGTCTAAATGTTTTCAAGACATAGACCATGGAAAGTACTTCACATTCTTTTGTTGTGTAATTTTATTCTATTTAGGTCAACTTATATTTAGCAAAGGAGATGGGATGATCCATTTTGCCTTAATTAGGCTACACCAAGATGGTGACAATCACATGAAAGGGCATTATCTAGTTGAGGAACTATAAGATAGGCATGCTAGCTAATCTGAGCTTCAAGGTCTTAAAGGCATACTCCTTATAAATTCTATGTAATATCCATAGTGGCCAAGAAAGGCAAAAACATCTTTATATGTGGAAGGATTTTATAGCTAAATTATTATGGTGATCTTCATTGGATCGATGAGCAAACCATCCTTATAGATGATGTGCCTGAGCAAGGTTCTAAATAGTGTTACAAAGATGAACTTTTTTGGGTTTAGGGATATTTGAAGCTACCTACACCTCTCAAACATTAGGTTTATATTTTCATAATTGTCCTTGATGAGGCCATACACCATTTAATCATCTATATAAACTTGGAAGAACATGTGGATGAAATACTTGAACGTGATAGTCACCACTCTTAAGAACATGGCTAGTGCATTCTCAAGTCTAAAGGGAATCACATTATAAGAAAAATAACAACATTTAATCATAAATGTTATTTTAGGTTTGTCCTCCTCCTTAATATGGTCTTGGTTGTACCTAGAGAACCCATCAATGAAGGTGTAGATCTTGTTGCCTGTAACACCTTCTAGGACTTCATCAATGAATAGAATTAGGAAAGGGTCATTGATGCAAGTGGTATTCAATATTATATAATCACTATAGATGTAAATACATACATCCTTCTTGAATCTTATTACCATTGGGATCACCCACTCGAACTCCTACATAAGGTAAATGACCCCTACAACTAGCATAGCATCGATCTTTATTTTCACATTAGCACAGAGGTTGGGATTCATCTGATAGGGGAAAATTTTGAACACTCTTCTACCATTAATTATTTTTATGCTCATCTTCTCTAGGCATGGGTGGATTCCCTTCATATCTTGATAAGTCCTAGAGAACAAACTATGAAATTCCATCATAAAGTATATGATTCACACAAGATCCACATCAAACTAATAGGTGCCTATAGTATCCATATTTGGCTCTCCTTATGGGTTAATTTCCACTTTAATGATCTTTAATGGTGCATAGTAGTAATCATTATTCTCTTGGTGAAAATACTTGACCTACCAAGTTCTCTCTATTATCTTTAAGTGAAGATGAGTTGGGTCTTCTTTGTTAAGAGTGCTATCATCTACTTGGTGCATGAGCTTTCTTTTGGTAATCAGTGTTTTCCAATATTTTTCTTTCTAAGTTTCATTATTTTATTCACCAGAGTCACTATTAAGAATTTTTTCCTCAAAGAAGTTTGGTAGTTCTAACCTTTTTTCTCCAAACGTGTCTTTCAATCGCTCCTCGAAGATGGTGGTGTCTTTGAAAACTACCGTCTGAATTACTTACAATGGATCAACCATTTCCAAGTTTTATGAGGAGAAGGATAAGGTACGCACCTTAAGGGCCTAAAAATTGGTTATCTCCCAACATTTCTTCTTGATTATGTACCATGCTCACTCCCATTTCTTCAATGTTTTGTAAAAGGAATGCACCCATAAGTTCTTTGGGCTAGTCGTGCCATAATAAGTCCATGTCTCTTTACATAGGCACACATGCACCATAGGGTTAGAGTAATTAGAGTATGATAATATATCATAATTCTCTTTACTCCTCCCAAATCTAGGTGAAAATGGCCACTCTTACCTCTGGATAGGTTGGCAAGTTAGAGCTTTGTACTACCCACCAACATGTGGCAATGCTCCTCAAGGTGTAAACAAGTGCACCCATTTTATCTTTCTCCTTGGGGATGCATGCTTTGAGGTCATTAACATACTTTTACACCAAGTTTATCACTTATAATTTTAAGAGTGCTATAAGATTGCCTTTACTCGAGTGTAGTACACTCTTTCCTTTCTTCTCCTAATGTATGACCCATTATTTTAAAACATGATCAATCTAGACCCAACCAGTCCTCATGGACTTTTACACCTTTACATGCACTAAGTAACATCTAAAACCAGTGGTCTTTTACACCTCTTTAAACCATCATTCACAATCAACATTGGTGGTACCTGAGGCTGACTACCCATCCTCCCAAAAAATCACTCCCTAATTATAAGGATGGAGATTCTCAATGCCTTACACCATAATGTTATAAATTTGGGTGATCTCATCCTCTAGATCAATGTTTTCAACATAATAGGGTCCTTAGTCACTTTAGTTGGGGATTACTACCCTTTCTTTTCCATTTTCAAAGGTCATGTATTGCTTCTTAAAGCATATACTTGTATTGTTTGCATAGCACTAGGGTCTTCCTAGAAGCACTGGGTAGCTATCCTATTTAGCCAAGTCAATAAACTTAAAGTTAGTGTGGAATTTCAAACCCATAATATATACAATGACACTCTATAGAATTTTTATTGACTGTGCTCAAGTCTTATTGACCATGAAAAGTACATGGGGAAAAGGCCTCAAGGCTGGCCTACCCATATTCTCCCATGTATTCCTGGTTAGGATATTGACCTCTACTTTGATGTCTACTTTGATGTAAATTACTTCATGCACTTGATCCATATGTAGCACAACAAATTCAATGGCATGGGCCTCAAAAAATTCATTTGGCTTTCTCCCTATGTGCTCTAAGAGAAAAAATTTCAATAGGGGAAACATACCATCCATTTCCATGACATACAAGATCTTTTTTATCTCATATACTTTAGCCTACTAGCTATATTACTTTCTACATGAGGTTGTATCCTACACTTTTATATATCTAGCTAGATGGAGTTCTCCTTGTAAATTTTATATTACACACATGCCTTGTTATACGGTGTCCTTTTGGTGTATAGGGTCAAGGTGGGGCACAAATTTTGGATTAGGTCATGTGATCTGTTTGATATAGCTTAGTTCACCATATTCCAAGTGTATCTCTTATGTTGGCATAGTTGGTGGTTGAGTGGTGAACCCACTCTATGTGGTTGATTTCACCTTGATTGCCTTTGTGCATGTTAGCTTCACCTTTGGAACTCATTTTGCATTCTTAGGCTCATGCCTGATCATCCTTACACCTCTATTTGTGCCCATTTTTCTTTCAGTCAGCATTTTTTACAAGTTGGGGCATTCTTTGACCATATGTGGTCCTTGATAATATGCACATGTTGGATGTATTATGTAGTCACACTGATAGTGCTCTATTGACCCACACTTATAGCATGATTATGATGGGAATATTCCTCCATCGCATCCTCCACATCACCCTTTGGTGCATATTATTTTCTTATAACTATTATTCTATTAGCCACAACCCTCATTTCCTTGGTTTCCCTACCTTCTGGCTATTTTAGTTGTATGTCATATGCCTATCTCTATGTTTCGGTGTATTTCATTAATTAATTTGTAATTAGTTATATTGTGAGTGTAGGAATCATACAACCTTTATTATATGTTTGTGTTGATATAAATGGCACATTAAAATAAGGGGTAGTTGTGAACATCATGTGCCTCATGATAAACTTCATAGTTAAGAAGCAGTGTGCACACATTTCTCTAAGGGTAGTTATTTCTATTATGCCCCTCCATCTTGCAATCAGTACACCAAAACCCACTTTGAGTGTCCTATGATGAGTTAGTGGTTAGCTTCTATAGTTGGGAAGCCATAGATGCAATTTTTGCCTCCATGAATGTGATAATTCCTATATCATTTCTCCTAACCACCTCAGCCTTGAACATGGCTTCAAGGGTTTTTCAAGGGTCCATGAATGTTTTCAAGGATAGCGCCCTTTTGAAAGGCACTAGGAGTCCTCAAATGAACCATTGCCCATGTTGGGAAGGGTGAATGTTGTAAGGGAGATTGGAGAGGAGGGTCTTGAATCTAACATCATACAAGTGTAAATTTTTTGGCAATCCCTCATTGATCTCTTTGAATATGAGGATGCTCTATATCTCAAACTAAAATATAGAAAACTCCTTTAAGAAGTCTCCCTTCAGGGTGTCATAATTAACCATAGTTTGGTTAGGATCAAACTTCCAATGCCAAGTCTATACATGATCAAGAAAGGTTGTCATGAACTAGCTTACCTTACACTCAAATTGGGTTATTCATTGAGAATGAAATTATAACTCACACTTGAGCACATGCTCTATGATGTTCTTTATGCCTCAATACTATGATAGGCACATGGTCATTTCATAATAGATCTAGCATTGTAGAGTAGTTAGTCCCTAAGACACTTGTCTTCTTGGTGCTTATCTTTGCATTGGTCCTTTAAGGCCTCTAGCCACTAAGCTAGGTACTAATCTCATGGTTACTACTAGTGCCATAGAAGATTATGACTCCATACTATCGACTAGTGGCATAGGTCCACTTATTACATGTTATTTCCTAGGCTACATAGTTAACATTGGTTTAACTAGGGTGCTTTTGCTCATGTTTTATCAATTCAAGCTAGTGTCTTGAAGTCTAGAAGTATCTTAACTTACCTCTTGGTATGGAATAACTTGTTCAATCACAATGTTCCAGTCTAAATTTGTAAAATGATCAAATTCTACATCAATAACAAGGTTAGTTGTCAATATTCTATTTTCCTTTGGGGAATCCAGTGCATGAGCACCTACTATAGGTTTAAATGGGGTAGGTACATCTAGAACATCTCCAATGGTTAAGTTCTAAAGAGACCTTGAGTACTCACCTGTCAACTATGGAGCGTGTTCAATGGCTTCAAGGGCTCCTTCCTCTAGGTGTACCTTCCATTTAAGAGATCCTTCCCCATGCCCTTCCCACTCGCTAAGGGTCTTTTTTGAACTTTCATGTTATACATCTTCTATTATTTCATGCCTCTACTTTTTATAATTCTACTCTTGAGCTCTTGTTTGCTAATTTACTCATTTCCTTCCATTATGCCTCACCTACATGTCCCCTTCTTCCTCATTGTGTTGCTCATACATGAGAGGACTTTAGCCTTCCATCCTCATTATTTCAAAGCCATAATCTACCATCACCTTATTACTTTTAGTGTTGAGTTATTTCACAAATGCACCTTTGGGCTCTTGCAAGAACTGGTACTCTATTTTTTTAGGGTAGGAATATGTCAAGACTATGAACTCAAGCATATATTTGTTCAACACAAATTTCCACCATATGTCTATAGATCTAGTCAGGTTGAATCTAAGTTATCAATCCTATATAGACACTCTTTCATCCACTCAAAGCCTTTTCCATAACTTCAGCTTCTATGGGTTAATAAGTAGCTAACTAGCGGTACACTTGCTTTGGTAGTCAATAAAAGGAAACCTCGTATAGGGAATTACACAAGTGGTTATAGACCCACTTCCTTAGGTTATTCCCTCTACAAGTTATATTCCTCAATGCAAAGTTATCCTTCACTTATTCTAGCCAGTGCTCGATGTTCTCAAGGGAGAGCCGGAGCATTATCATATTTCACCATTGTAGCAACCATATTCAATAGTTCTCATCAACAAAACCAAATTTTTGTATAAAAGTATGCCTTTTTAGTCATGGTCCTAGTCACGTGATTACCTAGTAGTCTAGGTTAGATTTATGATTGTTCTAAAGGGATGTAGGCCTTGACTAATCTTATGGCACTCAATATTTTGGACTTCACTATGATGGCGTCAATATACATAAGGCACAAGCCTTATGTTCTCACCTAAATCATTGTAGATAATGGAAAAGGGTGTGTTTTGGGATATTTTTTCCATGGCACACTTTATTCTTTAAGGTATTGGGTTAGTGTAATGATGGTTGTACACTTATGGGTACAAGCCTCGAGTTTCATGGGTTCAAAGGCATTTAGGCACTTGAGGACTGATTGGTTACATGGTTAGGGGACTTAAGCATGGTATTAAACTTAGGCATGGGTATCTATTTGAGGTGTGGGGCCTTACTCATACTTAACATATTTTCTATTATGAATGCAAGGTTCATTTATAGCTATAGGTCTGCCTTGAACAAGTCTAGTGAGGAACTTGTGAGAACTCAACCATACATTTGATAAAATAAAACATGAAATAAATCATCATTAAAATAGTTTTATTCATTAGTGTAGTTCAAAAATAATTGATATATATTCCATATAAACTGAGCAAGTACTCAACATAAACCTCTAAGACCAAAGCTCATAGGTAAGATTGGGCGTTACAAAGGGGAGTGTAAAAGAACATCCTAACTAATTTCTAAGATAACACAACTACCTAGTAATAATTCACCAGAGCTTCACTACTCCAATTTACTTCCCCTTTTTTACTACACTTGGCTTCCTTTTATAAGCTTCAAAGCATCCTAAGATCATGGGGAATAGAGCAGGCTAGTCACTGAGTTGGTGTTAGAGGTAAACATCTCACCACCTCTAATATACTTTGTCTTTAATGCATAATCACTATCATGTGTGCCTGATTCTTGATGCTACTTGATTCAAAAGGGAGTCACTTGTCTTTAATAGTTGATCATTATCTTGTGCACCTATTTTTCTATGCCAATTGTAATAGTTAATTGCCAACCAACTAATGTTATTAGAAGACAAAAAAGTAATCACTCTCCATGATTGCCTCATGCCTAGGTGTTTTATAAGTTGGTTCATATACATTACTTAACTTGAAAATGGGCCTAACAAAATTTGGCTTTATGAGAAATACTTATGCTAGAAGGACAATGAGTTAAGATCGATTTGGTAGTCTTTATTTCCTAGCACATATGCAATTATGTTTTATCGACTAATCTTTGGTGTATCACCTCCATTATTATAGGTTATATTCTATTTCCTTCTTCCCATTTCAACCCCAACAATGATTAACCTAGTTTTGTGTGAGCCTAAAAGATAGATCAAGCAATCTATCCCTTTAAGATAGAGGTTTGCCTCTACTATAGGCAACCCACAATCATAGAGGTAATCCCATGTTGTCTAAATATGAAGAGGCCTAAATAACCTCATCCAATGGTGAAATATTTAGTTACAATAGTACTCAATACCAATTATAATCATTATTATGATTCATAGGCATTCTTCTCTCATTCATAGATCATTTTATGATGCAGTTTAGCTTGATCAATAGCTTTAGCTTCTTTTACATAAAAGTGTACCAAGGTATGTTAGCACATGGTTTTTTTATTTTGGTATGGTTCCTTGGGACTTATTCAACACTATGTACTATTACATTTTTACTTTTCTATTGCTTGGTATTTACTACTACCTTCATATGGGTTAAATATTTTTACATCTAGCCTAGTTGTCATTTAAACTCATATCTGTAGAAGTGCATGTCCTTAGTTAAGTAGTTTATTATACCTTATTTATATTTTTTTATCCCCAAAACACAAAACATTATAAAATGATATGATTTAAGACCAAAAAAATTACCTTGTGCTTTTATTTATTCCAATCTTGAGTGCTTTCATCATTTTGCAAGCAACCCAAGCCACACTCTCACTATTTTATGAGTCACCATTGTGCACATTATTCATTTGAATAATATATAAAATTTCACCCTTGGATTTGCTTACTCTCTTACCATTTTTTGTGCTCTTTCTCTTTCTCAGGATTTAGATGTAGTAGACACTTTGAATTCTTAATTCATTTCATTTATAAATACTCATCTCTTGCCTTTTAGTGTGGTTTTAACCTAAACCATACTAGCATTCTTGCATGATTTGTTTGTGTTGACGTTTCATGATTGTCAACATCATCCATTTTTTTAATCACACATTGACTATTTTGTGAGACCATTCTCATATTCTATTACATGTGAATCATGTTTCATTATCATCATTTTTATTATATCCCATATCCTGAGAGAACTATATTGGACTTGAAGTTCATGTTAGACCTTACATTCATAGAACTATGTAGGCAATTTCCCCTTACCTAGTGCATTTAGAGTTAGCTTAGATACCACTTCCATTTCTTATATTCCCCTATTTTGTTGGTTTGTTTCATTATGCACTATAACATAGGGGCAATATTTGTCCCCATTGTTCGAATGTTGTTATAATAGCATCATTCTCATTTCACTTAGGGATCACCATATCTTAGACCATAATGGCTCTATTACACATTCATGAATTTTTTTTTTCTATATACACTAATATTGTGATTAACCATTATTTTTATTTGTTCGCTTTTGTGTGCCTAGAGTAATTTGCTTACTACAATTTTCTTTTCTTGTATTTATTTAGTAAAATATTTTGATTTTTTCATTCACTTTTATTGTTTGTATTTGTTTATTAGTTTTATATTTGTCATTCATTTAATTTTATTAGTGTTTTGTTGTGTATTTATTTTTATTGATATTTTGTTTTTATTTTGTTAGTGTTTTGTTGTGTATTTCTTCTTGTCTTTTTATTTTGTGTTTTTTTTGCATTTTATTTATTTATTTAGATTTTTTTATTTTTACTATTGTGTTTCAATACACTCTGTAAACATTTTGAGTCTAGCCTTACCTTGGGATTCAATTTTTACATTTGTATTTAAGTTATTTTATTACTTGTTTATTTTTAAATACAACTAATTAAATAGGTGGGTCTTGATTATGCATATCTTGATTCTAGGATATTTAATAATTTGTCCTTGTTTTGTTTTATTATTTTTTTGTGTTTTGTTACATTCTTGTTCTAACTTAAATCATGATAAATCCTATCTTGATTTTGAATTAGTTACATTTTTGTATTTTACATTGTTTTTCTCCTTTTTTTTAACTTTTTTCCTTCAAACATAATTAGTTGTAACTTTAACTTTGGTAATTTTTATTAATATCCATAGTTATAAATATTCATGTTTGAATCGGTCAATTTGAAAACAAAATACAATGTTATTTTAAGTTATTCATACATATGATGCATTATTTCTATTAATAAATTAAACACCAAATGTTCCAAAGTCCAAAAGTCAATGTGGTGCCAAAGAACATCTCTGAAAGCACTGTCCTACATATCTACTACCTATACAAGATATCTTAAGCCAAATATTGGAAAAAGAATAAGACTCTCTATGATATACATGCATCTTTTAGCATACACACTAAGTCATACTAACTATTTCTATAATTAATTTGGGATGAGCATCTCCTAAATTATCTTATAACATCTAGTCATACATTAAATACATCCATCAATTACATCAAAATCGATATGCTAAGGAAGTGCATCTTCTAATATTATCATATACCATTATATAATAACAAGAGAAAAATAAATGTAAGCATCATGTGACATACAAGAATATTAAGAGTCAATGTACAAGTACCAATGAGCCAAAAGTTTAATGTCATGTGTGTGTGTGTGCATGTGCATGTGCGTGT
The DNA here is from genome assembly GCA_037957365.1 of Torreya grandis. Lineage (NCBI taxonomy): Eukaryota > Viridiplantae > Streptophyta > Pinopsida > Cupressales > Taxaceae > Torreya > Torreya grandis. Next base: position 795,918 of record JARHVA010002637.1, read on the forward strand.
GCGAATGCGTGTGTGTGTGTGTGTGTGTGTGTGTGTGTGTGTGTGTGTGTGTGTGTGTGTGTGTGTGTGTGTGTGTGTGTGTGTGTGTGTGTGTGTGTGTGTGTGTGCGGGTGTGTGTGTGTGTGTGTGTGTGTGTGTGTGTGTGTGTGCGTGCACGCGCGCGTGCGTGTGTGTGTGTAAATTTTTTTATACATTGTGCGATTATTTATACATCTCCTAATATAAAATAGAGGTATAACATAATATCTAATCATGGTAATCCCTTAGGGGACTCTATTATAATCTCTAACTCATGCCTGATTCTAGTGATGGTGGTGGACATGGTGGTGGAGGCCCCATGACTACTCATTATGAAGATGGTTGTGTTATTGATTGCTTTGACTTCATAACATGTCTAGACTTAGAGATCCAGCTAGTTTACTAAGATCTCAAATAATCTCTATAGGATGGATATTTCCTCTCTATGACGATTGTAGCCTCATATAACCTATCATACTATATGATCTCATCCTTCATGCATAGGACATCATCATTCACACATAAGGCATCATCTTTAGCCACAATCACATCAACCAAGGATTTCCTTGAATAACTATATATTTTGGCTTATTGATCATAATTTATCTCCTAAGTGAGCCTCTCCACCTGTGACACCAATCATTCCCTATCCACCTAAGCTCCATCTTACTCTTCTGAAGCTATGAATTGTGAGTAGCCAATTATACCTATACCCCTAAAAATTGATCTACTTATCCCCTTAGAGTAATGATCTATACATCTCTAGGTGTAATAATCCCCTACATCCTAATGGTACCCCCTTATTCATTAGACAAATACACATGTAATCCATTTATAATTATTTATAGGCCTACAGAATTTGATAGTCATGCAATCATCTCTCTTTATAACCTGTTAATTAGTGTCTGGTCCTGTGTAGACCTGTATGTACTAAAGGTCCTTAACTCCCTTAAACCTATGCCTATTATTACTTTGTGTCTCTCATCACCACCTAGTGTGTCCCCCATATCTATGCCATGACCATCTAAATCTACCATATCTATATCCCCTGGGATATCTGCTTAATCCTAAGCATGAACTAACTATAATAAAAAGGCATGTGGTATAGCCAGATGAACCAACACCTAAACCTTTATTCGTACTAGGACCTAAACCCTATCCCTCTTCTATCATACCCATCATTGATGAAGTGTTGGCTATTATGTCTGTGGTCTAGTCAAGTGAATAATTTAGACACAATCCCACCATGCTACATAAGAATCAATCATGCTAGGATCTGCCATACCACCTATGTAGTCCCATAAAATATGTTGTACTCTACCATAATCTGTCATATCCTAGTTTCGATTACTAGATCCCCTGACTCTTAGATTTATCTAGTCACATGCATAAAATAATGGGGACCCTCTCGAATATCCTATTGGAATCAAAACTATCACTGCACTCAGTGAGGTCTATAACTTTACACTATAAAATCATGGTGACATTTGATAAATCAAAGAGCGATCATGAAGATAATCATAAACAAGTCCTCAATCCAAATCCACTATGTTGCCAAATATGATCTCCAAATAAAATCATCATCAACCATCTCATCTATAGCTCATCTTTAAAAATGCAAGTCTCTAAGATGGTTTCATAAACCTAGACCTATTGGATAGCACCCAAAAATCCACTAGATCATTTGGTCATCTATAAGACCTTAACCACACTAGCCATTAAATGATTATATCTTCCTAGGCCTAGACCTAGAGAGGTTTATTGTTCCCAATGCTCTACCCTCTATGGTATGGTATCATGTGAAGGTCTCTGTATAGCTTGTCTAGAATCATGGGCCCCCATGAAAATCATGTCAAGTATATTTTTCAAAAAAATTGATTTTTCACTCTTTTTTGCTAATTTATATAGGTTTTCCTAATGTTCCCTACATTGGACACCTTCTCATTTGTTTCACTTAATTCATTATATACAACACTAAGGTAAGTAAAGGTATGTATTTTTTTATTTTTTTTTTCATTTATTTTATTTGCTTCTTACTAAAATTTATTTAGCTTCAACTTTGTGTGTTGTTATGTCCTTTTCCTAAACCACCATCCTATGTTGCATCTACATGACACATGTTGAGCTTAGAGTGGGGCATATGTATACAAATAATATTTTCAAACTTTATGAATTACTGATGTTTTTAATATTATAAGAAATTGTTGAGTCTTAATCTCTTTGAGTGCATGCCTTAAAGGGTTTACCAGAAAAGGGATGAGTAGACCATTGGTGCTTCATAAGATTTTATCCCCTATACCACCACTTTGTATCTACACAACCATATCCTATACACTTCCATAAGCTTTCCCTCATATATTACACACTCCTCCAATTATTTCACTATGTTATTCAACACTTATCTAAGCCTAAAATCCTTTATCACATTTACCAAGAAGTGTCAACTAGGGCAAACCATGTATTCTAATTGATATTTACTCATTATGGGTCTAGTTAAGCCTTGGTTAACCTAGACTGAGACCTAACTTAATTTTATCAATTAATGATATAGAGTAAAATTAGGCCAACCCTTTCATCTAAACTCTCAAAAGAATTTAGGGTTAGATTCAACTATATATACACATCCATTTCCATCACTTAGAGAGAGGATAAGAAGAATATTATATTACACATCTTCTTAGGGTTTTAGTCCTTTTTTTAAAGATATAAATCTTGTCTTATGTATAATATTTTTGGATACATAGATAAGTTATGTATCTTAGGGATGAATTATCATTGATATCCTTACATACCACAATAACACTTATTGAATCACCTTGGCCAAGGGAGAGATTGAGGCTCAGTGGGTCCATCCTCAAAGGTAAGTATTTATAGTATTGTTCCTCCTATGATAAAGTAGATAGATTAGCATTTGTACTTATCTCTCATGAATTTGGATTTATTACACATTGATCTGAGTATAGATATTATATGAGTGTTTAATTTTTATGTGTATTATCCCCACTTTGTGCCACAATATTTGGTGAGCACTAGATTAGTTTTTAATTTACTTTGCATGTACTTATTTAATATGAAATCATAAGAACTATCTATGGTTATTTTTTACTAGAGGATTCAAAAAACTCTATAGTGATCTTATTGTGATAAGGGACCCCTTTGTTAGGTCTAATAAATCCATCTTGCTCATGACCCAAAATATCTAAATGTATCAACAAATAGAAGTGTAAGTATGATTTATCTTCTTTGAGCTAGGATTGATTAATAAGTCATCTATATTTTTATTTATATATACTATCCTTTGAGAGAAGTGTGTTGTTTCTTCTACACATAAGGTTGCAATGTAGTGTTTTGTGAAGGCTAGACCTTACACACTGCATTGGATGAAGAGGTGACACATTATTTCATTTGTACCTTGGATTCAATATTTATAGGATTGTCTTATGCTTTACTCAGAGTTTTAGAATCTAATAAATCCATATTATCATAGATATAACGTGATATTTTATTGATTTACTTTAGTACCTTATGTTTTTCACTCAAATTCTCATGTACGTGCACAAAATACTCATAAAACAATATTAGTTCAGTCTGCCATGGACTAATCATTATACTAACATATTTGATGGAACTTGATGTATTCATCTTCAAATTGGCACAGAGGGTAGTACTCCTCCTTCATCAAATCTAGAAAAGTCTTTTAGAATTCATTTAAAACACACTCTTAAGTGTGTTATATATTAAAGCTCTCCCACCAGTGAATGACTACTATGGACATCTCTAGTACTGTGAAGATGATCTTCTCAACATCAGTGCATGAATTGACTAAGAAATATGCCTCAAATTGTTGAATCTAATTATCCAATGCTTTGGCATCATTATTTCCTTTAAAGAGAGGGATTTCAATATTGACTTAAAATTTGAAGGGGGTTTGTTGTTGAAACTATTATTGAGTGAACTATGGAGGTGTTGTAGAAGGTGTTGGATTAACCTATACCATCAATTTACAAAAGTGTCCAAAATATTTGAAGTGTTATTCCTCCAATGCATCAGTGCTGATATGTATACCTTAGGGGTTACCTTAGTTTACTTCTGAGCATTAGACATTTTAATTTTGATACACTATTATTTCATATATTATAAAATAGAATTGATTGACAAATCTTCCTTATCAAGTTGCAATTACATCTTTCAAAGCATAAAAAGGAATAGAGATTATAGCTCTAATACCAATGATCCATACCACGGGGACTAGGACCAATCACATATGGGAAAAACTAATTTTTTTTTGTGTAAAGTGAATGGGAAAAGCTAATTCATAAAGAATCAACTAAATACTTTCAATGGAGAATAAGTCTTACTTGTAGAAAATTTAAATTCTATTCATTAATATAGAATAAATAAATGGGTAAAATGTTTTATAGTACATGTTTGATAGAGTATATATGTAGAGCATGTTATCTATGTTATGACTATGTGGAGTATTGACCTTAGGCTAGATGTGTATGTTATATACTTATACAACTAGAATACACAAGTTGTTACAACTATTACAAGTTATTAAAAATATGGTTATGTCAATTCATTTTTCAGTTTGGATGATGATTGGTGAACCCCTAGGATTATGTGTCTAAGGAGAATCAACACGTGGATGTTATGCAGAGGCCAACAAGTTGATGAGGTACATAAAATTTTAGGTTACGACATAGGAATACAAAGCATCTAGGGTGACATGTTGTTGAGTGCACAGATGTCAATGAGTTGGTGTAAAATTTGTGTTGTGCTCAAGTATATGAGCTATAGTTTGGAATTCTCAAGTGCATGATGGTGTGAGTTATGGAACATGTTTATGAGGCATGTAATTATATGAGATACAGAGTATGTAGAAATAAATGAGATGACACATTAAATTTTTAGTACATGAATCTATGAGTTATGATACAAAACTACCACAAATGCAAGGTTAAGATCTATGATGTAGAACTATGAGGCATACTATATTGTAAATGTGAGGGGTATATAATTCGATGATCTTAATGCATGACTTATGTAAAAATTAGGACTAAATTTGGGAAGTGTATATGGGTCAGTGTGCATAAGTATCTAATATGGTATGGGACTTGTGTGTATGACTTTGAGCAAACTTAAGGAAAGGAACACACAATATTGAGTGATAGGTACGTGCCCTATGTAGTAGACTAAATTATAAGTAATATTGGACATGTCTTAATTGCACATAGATTATGTTAAATCTTAATTTATTCTTTGGAAAATGGTGCTTTGAAAGAGGTTGTGGTTCATAATGATCATAAAGATAGACTATTTATGGGCTACAAGGCTTCTCCTATTCATATCAGACACTTCCATGAGACAATAATATTATCTATGAAGTATGAAACCCTAAGAAATGGATCCAATTGTGGATAATAAAATAAATATGAAGAAATGAATGATTCTCTCTATTGGAGATGGGCTAAAAGATGTGTATATATAGACTGATCTAACCCTAAGCCCTTCTAGAATTTTAACTAATAGATTCAACTTAGTAGACCTTATTAGTTAGGAAACTAGAGTAGCTAGGTCCTAGACTAAGCTAGGTGGACTTATTCTTGTAATTTATTCAATTCCTAAAACTAAGCCGACCCTATCGATTGCATTCATAAAGGTGGTAAATGGGGTTTTAGCTTAGATATGGGTTATTTTAAGGTAGTGAATTATTTGGAAAAAAGTGTAAGGAAGGTGTCAAGGCTTAGGTAAACATATAAGAGTGGTTTGTATTGGTTTTAAGTAGAGGTATATGGAAAAATAATATTTTAAAATATGAAAGGCCTACCTACCCCTTTAGCAATGCACACTTTAAGGTGTATACTTAAAAAGGTTAAAAACTGATAGGTTCTTAAAAGAGAGAAAGTATAAATATTTGATAAAGATTGAAAATATTGTTCATAGACATATACCCCAATAAAATCTCATCCTGTTTCATCTAGTTTTAATATGGTATGGTGCTTCGCGAAAAGAACATAGCAAAAAAAATGTTAAACTAAATGAATTAAAATGTAAAGTAAATAAAATAAATGACAATTAAGGAAATAACTCAAATAGAAAATTAATATATGTGTACCTTGACTTACCTTTATTATTGAATGGTTATTTGTTGTATTTTTAGTGTTGATTATTATACATTGAAAAGACTACTTTAGATAAACCCTAAGGATTCAAAACTTAAAGAGAAAAATTAAATAAACATAGGAAAGTCAAGATAAATAAAATGTGTAGGTATGATGTACTTATAAATTTATTAAACTAGGGTGGTAAATTCTAAATTAGAACCAAATTGACCAAGCCAAATAATAGTAAATCAGGTAATCAAAAATCTATTATTACTAAATGACCAAAAAACTCAATAGAAAAAATGTTCCTTGGGTAAGAAAATTGGAAAACTAAATCAAACCAAGGACATTTAAAATTTGTATGATAAGTCTAAAATTAGTGTATAAAAGATTTTCAAACCAAACATTAGACAAAGATGGAAAATAAAAAGTAAAACAACATTGAGGAATGAGAAATAATAATGTAAACTAACTCAACAATGGAAAAACTACATCAAGTAAAGAAATAATTGGTGAGTGAGAAGTAACAATCTAAACTCACTCAATAATATAAAAAGTATAGAAATATAGAAACAAATGCAATTATCCAAAAAAAATGAATGATAATGAATGTTTTAATTTTTTAAATGAAACCATTGAAATTATGAAAATGTAAAGCAATGTTATAAATAAAATAATCCATAGTCACTCAATCATATGTTATAAGATAAATAGAACAAAAAAAAAAAGCAGTGCTAGTATGTTTTAAGCTATGAAAAAGTGGGAATATAGAAGTGGTGAAAAAGATTTAGACTCAAAATTTTCAATCTAGGGGGAATAAAGTGGGTGGTTTGGAATATCTAGTAAAAATAAAGGTAGATAAACTCTTTATCAAAGTAAAGACACTAAAATTAAGTTTGTCAAAACAAGAGGACTTTTGACATTGATGACTCTGAAAAAATTCTCCTAACCATACAAATATTGGGTTACAAAATGAATTATGAATATCATCCCATGAAATTTATATGCATGAAAATTAAAATAGACCTACTTTCCCACAGCATGTTCTCCATTACTCTAGGCCTCTTGTAGATTCAACGAACTACTGTGAAGAATTGGAACTTGTGTGGGAATATAGGGAGCACTATAGATAATTTTGAATTATCCTATCCCAATCTAGTAGATCACAACACCCTAATGGACCTCAGATCTATTATAAGGCCAAATGTGGAGTTTGATCTTTGATTATAAAAAAGAGATGTGGTATGAATCACATCTTTTGGTGTGATGTTGACTTTTAGATTTTCAAATTTCCTTTTTATCATTGCCTTTTGTATATTATTTGTCTTTTAACTTTTCTATATATTTTCCTATTCCTCCTCCACATGGATTGATAGAACTAAACATGGGTGATAAAAATGACTATCATTCAAAATGTTTAAACTTGATTTCTAAGAAAGAGGACTTAGAGGGCATGGTATCTAAGAGTCTTGTTCATTCATTTTAAATAAAATTTATATCTTGACTTTGACCTTGTTTTATCTAAATTGGAATGAAAGGAAGGGACATCAAGTGGAATGAACATGAAATGATTTGAATGACCTCAAATCATAAAAGGGGTGACAATGTGAAATGGATATAATGATAGTTAAACATGATTCCATATCATAAGAAATTAGGTAAGTATATGTAAACATGCAAACATAATTATTGTACAAGTTTTATCAACAAAAGAAAAAGTAATGAAATTTGAGAACATGAAATCACACACTTTTAACCATTTCTTAGAATTGTAAAAACAACACTCTATTTTTAAAAAAAATCAAAATAATATATATATTTTGTGAAGAAAACCTTTTCCTATCCATGGTTTTACAATGTAACTCATAAGACATAAACCTTAGTAGGTGTAAAAAGTGGTAATGGTATTTGTGAGGAATGTCAACTCCTATCCATGGTCTTACACTAAAACTCACAAAATAAAGAAGAGAAAGAAAAGGGTTGTAAAATAACAAAGTTATGATCAAAGAGAAAGGTGTTTAGAACTGGATGTAAGAAAAAAATGGTATTCATGAGGAAAACTGAGTCTTATGTACATTCTTACAATACAACTATGAATTAAATAAAAATATAAATTAAAGGACCAAAAATGGAACTAAGTTTTGTGTATAGAATAGGCTACTAAATAGGAGAGATTATCAGAGGAGCCCTGAAATAAATATTAGTATGATAGTATATAGAATTGTAAAAAAGATTGGAGATATTTAAGCAAAATATTTCCTAACAAGTTGTGCATTGGTGGCTTCATTAAAAACATGGCCTTCATTAATTTTTATATGATAATTAATTGGACCAATAATGTCTTTTATTAAGAGCCTTGTTGGTGGTGAAAAAAGTCACCTCAATGGATCAACCCTTTCATCTATCACAAAGGACAAGGTGGAATTATACCTGTTTAATTGTGGGAGTCTTATGACTGAAAAATCAATACAAATTATGTATACAATTATTTTAATGTTTTATAGATTATTATGTTCAATAATAAATCTAAATAAAGTGTATAAACATTCACTAAATTGATCAAACACAACATGAAAATCAACTATGTCAAGAGAATTGCTCATAAACTATGCTTTGATCCAAAAAGTTAATCATTAATTTAATATCATAATTCAACCTCAAATTTGTTTTAAACTATCGTCTAACCTATCTAATAGAGTAAAGTCTATTAATTAGATGATCTCTTGAAGTTCAAAAAATTAGATTGTGGAAAAGTATATTTTATGTATGTGCTCATAAATTATTATCAAAGATAATAAACAAGAAAAAATAAAAGATCAATATAACTCAACAAACTAGATAAAATAAATAATTAAATATAAACATAAACCAACTAATTTAATTGAACTAAGTGTAATAAAATGAAACAATCTAAGTCTAGACTAAATTTATAACAAAATAATCTAAAATCGAACTAAGTTTAACCTAAAGAAAGCAAGAAAACTAAAAAAATCTAATAAAGACTTAAATCTTATATATAAACAATATATAAAATAAATACTAACTAAACTAAGAAAATTATTTAATATTAACACTAATACAAACTAAAAAAATAAAACAGAAATAAACAAGAAACTACCAAAGAAAATAATCTAAAGTTAACAAAAACTAAAATTGAAATCAAACTCAAACAAATAAAATACATAATAAAATAGAAAATTTATGAGTCTAATTAAATAAGAGTCATCTCAACAAATCAAAACAATTTATTTGAGAAATCAACATCCTTCATATAAAATATCTTCAAAAGATAGTTTTTATAGTCAATTAGATCTCTAATCTATCGCAAAAGTGATATTTTCATCATTATTCGGGCCAAATACTTAAATTATGTACATAAGAGCACAAGCTACAATCGTCAAATAATATTAAACTTTACAATTTTTAGATAATTAGTTAAAAATGATAATATGAAACTAGATATACCTAAGCTGTCTAAGTAGTATACTCAACCTTCAAAGAAAGTACCATTGGTCTATCTGCAAAAGTCATGCTATCTCAAAGAAATTACATGTGTGTGTGTGTGTGTGTGTGTGTGTGTGTGTGTGTGTGTGTGTGTGTGTGTGTGTTTGAGAGAGAGAGAGAGAGAGAGAGAGAGTGAGAGAGAGAGAGAGAGAGAGAGAGAGAGAGGGGGGGAGATGAATGAATTTACAAGTGTAAATGTCTTTAGTCCCTTTGTTGTTTTTCCATTTCAAATGAATCCTTGATATCCTTTTAACCCTCTAAATTTGGTTTAAAAATAGGTTATAACTAACTTTGGTTAGTTATTTGTTAACTTAGTTAATTGACTTTCTAAGTTAATTAATTTAATAGTTACAATTTAAAATTATTTTTTGACTTTTAAAAATTTCTTAAGAGATCAAATATTTGAATTTAGACCATGTATTCGTAACGGGTGGGGGCCCGTTTAGCCAACTAAGAATCTTTAGAATATCAATTAATCAATAAGTAATTAAATAACCCATCATATTAAATGAAATTCATATTTACATTAATTCTATTTTATATTTTAATACATATATTGTATTTATAATTAATCCACTGCGAAACAATATACCAAATCCTCAAAAACTTGTTTCATTGTTCTTTATTTTATGTGCAACACCATTCTTTTGAAAATAGTTATTTTTGTGAAATACCTTGATAGTAAAAATGTTTCAACTATATCAAGTGAATGATGAACCCAAAATATCCATGATACAACTTTCACTTTTCTGAAAATGAACATTTTTATTGTGTTTTCTAGTCAACTTAAATTTGATGTCAAGATGACTGTCAAACTGCATAATTTCTATTTTGTAATGACGCTCATTTGATCATCAAATTTAGCATCTTGAAAATTACTATAGGTGATTATTTTACAAATTTTGTATAGAATAATGAAATTGAATTAATTTTCAAAATCAAATGACAACCCATTGTTTATCTCATGCTTGCTATTAAGATTTAACATTCTGAATAACCAAAAAAAATTATATTCTTCCTATTTTTGTCATATTCTCTTCTACCCACATCTTATCTATGCCATAATAATTTATAAAAATTAAATAGAATATGAATTCAAAAAATAATTTTCAAATAAATGTAATATTTGAATATAACTTGTACCCCCTAATGCTCGAATAATAATCAGCCATCTCAATAATAAAGACATAGTTTCAAAATCTGTTCGAAAGGAGAAAGATAATAGAATTGAAAACCCAAGTCAAAGTTATGTCTAATTTCATTTACAAAAAAAAATTGATATGAATAAAACTCAAAATAGAGATGCCAATCTGTACTCTTCAAATATAGAAAATAAGCATGCCGTATACCACTACATCATTCCTCTTTAAAGCACAAATATTTATACACAGAGATAAAATGAACCCAATGTTTCTATGTTCCCGTTAGATTTAAAAGGATAGGAGCTCAAAATTCCAACTAATATATATTCAAATATGCTTCAAAACTTTCAAAATGATTACTTTACTTAAAATGATCCTTCCACCCAATACTTTTCCATTTTGTTAAACCTAGTTTTATACCAGATAAACCCCCTTTTTTTAATCAATAATATATCTAGCCAAATGCTTAAAATGTATGTATAGTAACCTTCAAAAAATAATTAAATATTCATATGCATATGATTTTTCCAAAAATAAATTAATCATAAGTTATTCCCACTAAACAAATAAAATCTCAGTTTCATGCATATGAATCATCAACCAGAATTTGTATCTTTATAATTCTACAGAACTATATTCTCATAAATTTCCCATAAACCTCTATAAATTATTAAATAATTTTCATTCATACTTTCACAAAACCTTTTAAATTCTTGTGTAGATTAAAATATATTTATTTCATATTGAAGTGTAAACATTCTATTATCACTAAAACAATAGTGCAAAAACATAACTAAAGATGCATTGAAACTTATTTAATATTTTCACCAAGTCTTGCTCTAAAACTTCTAAACTATCTAGCTAGGGCTTCACTCCCACAAATGAGATTGTAAAAATGAACAAAAAACCAAAAAAATTGAGACTTTTATTTTCTAACTCATTTTTTAAACAAACTCTATGACGTGCCTATAATTGATTGGATTTTATTAACTAATCATGTAATTAACAACTTTGCCAAGTTGTTTACTGATATTGATAAAATTATCCATTACTAAAATTCATACTATACCCTTTAATAATTACCATATTTTGAGAAACAAACCATTTTTTATTAATTCCCTTATCGCCAAATCTCTAGATGATCTTGAAACATCGAAACCATACTTTCACATTCAATATTACTACCAAGTCACCTTAGCACAGTGATTATATTGCAAAATAAACTAGTATTGTGGTCTAATTTCTTCAAAATTAAGCCCATTCTTAAGCCAAGCACAATATTTTCATGATGTCATTACTAAATATCTTAGCATATTGATCCCTTAGGGAAAGAAAAACCACTTGTACCATGTCTTGAATAACATAAACTTAGCTCATAATTTTTTTTGAAATAAATAAGTCTTTCATGACATTTAGATATATATTTTTAAATGTCCATCATCTTAACTTAGAAACACTAGAATATAATAGTGTTTTAGATTCAAAACTTAAACCCCCTTAATATTTTTTAAAGAAATAACTTGGATTTCAATGTTAATCTCAAATTCCATTTATATATGCACTTAAATAATGTCATTATTTTGCATTTAACATAAATTAAATAGTAGAATCACATAGATCTATAAACTTTGGTGATCGATCATATCTAAAGATCATAATCAATAGTATATGTATATTCGAACAAAAAGGTTAACTTACGGCATGTTAAAATTTGATTGTCGATTCATCTGTAATTGAAACTGTAACACTTACTTGATCATATATGTATGCCAATTTTATTAACTAATCTACAAATGCTTTTCAAAACACTATAATGAAAACATGAATTCATAAATATGATAATTACTAAATTATTTAATCAAAATCATACATATCCATAAATAATATGCATTGACTTAGGGTCTCCAATTGTATTTTTAAATATTATGACTCAGTCATCACTCTGGTAGAGTATTAATAATATCATATTATTTCAAAAAAATGGTGGGGGGGGTATAAAAATTAGGCATAACAGGCCCCACTATCTTTGGTATATTTTCCATTTTTATCATGGGTTTAATCTAATTTGAGGACTAATTCATCAACATTAAATGTACAGATGTTGAACTTTTTATTATGTTATTTAGTGATTCAACCCTTGTATTTTCAATTATGTTCTAAAGCAACCAAGTGGTGTTCATCAAGAAATTCTAAGGAATGAAGATGAACTTCACATAATTTTTCATTGAGAATTATACCATGAAGAGATAAAAATAAGGATGTGAGTTAAACTTCTAATGGTAATATTGATTTAGAGCCTTATACAAATGATAACTTTGTTACTCCAGTGGTAGTACATATGCTAGTATGGTAAGCCCAAGGTGTGAGATATAGATGAAGGTGCCAATCAGCACAACTTTATTGAATAGTATTTTGTAATATTTTATTTATAATTTTATTAGTAGCCTCTACTTTGAAATTAAAATGATGGTGGTAGGTGAAAAAAAAAATTTAAGAATTTTTAACTTTAATACATAATTATTTTATGTCTTTGTTTTTGAAAGTTACACCATTGTTAGAGATGATGGTATTAGTAACTCCAAAATGACAAATGATTTAGTTAATGATAAATTTTAAATTAGTGGATCCCATGAAATTAATAGGAGTCATGTATTCTACCTATTTGGTAAAATATTTAGTATAAGTAATGCTAAACATATGGCCATGATATGACCAAGGTAATTTACCAATGAAGTCTAATCCCTACATAGAGAATGGCCAAAGAAATTTAACTATTTAGAGATCAACTAGTGGTGAGTGGACTAGATCATCATATATTTCATAATACTTATAATCTTTAGTAAACTTAATAGCATCATTTTGTAGAGTAGGCCAAAAATAACCAATACGTAATCTTTTATAGGCTAGAGTATGTCCACTACAATGACCACCACAAATTCCCATGTGTTATTATTTTATGATGTAGAGATGATGCCTAAATTTTCATTATTCATTTTATGACTATGATATTTAACTTTAATTCATTCAATGATATATGGCGTGGCTTGCTTTATGCATGTACTTTGTTGCTTTCTTGACTTCTCTTGATCAATATCTATTTGGCTATGCACTTAAGTCTCTTTGGAAGTATTTAGTCCTCCTCTTTATATGGAAGACATATCATACATAATTCATCTATTCAATCTTTTACTCTCACTTACTTCCATGTAAATCACCATTCTCTCATTCACAAGTTCATTTCATTATTATCTATTCTTCATTTGAGCTTGTTCATTATCATGTAGCTTCATAGGCCTAAAATCCTCATTCATGGTTCTAAGTTTCTTTTATTATTAAAATATAGACTCATATGTCCCTTAAAATTGTTATTTAAACTCCCATAGACATCCAATCAAATAACATAATATGCAAGTAATATCTCTACAATAATCCACACTTTATTCTATTAGGTCTCTTCTCTAATAGCCCTCTTTAGGCATAAATATTGATGATTTGAAAAATATACAAAGTTATATAAAAAAAGGATATAATTTAAGATACCCATTTACCCCTTTTTCTTCACCTAAAATATGAGGTCACAACTCTCAATGGAAGTACATTTTATCTTCCACCTTTCTTGGTAATTAGGTCTCTTTAGGCCTAATACAATCCCACAGTTCTAGGTAGCATATGGTATGGTCATGTGGCAACTTAAAAACACATTAATCATTTATATAATATCCAAACACATAATAATACAATTTTATTTATCAATTTCCTCTTATGAAATCAAAATTTATTCAAGGTGCAAATTTTAAACCCTAGGTCTAGTTATACAAAGCCCTGTACTAGGCTGAGAGCTAACAAAAGGTAAAAATTTTAGTTTTTATTACTTTTATATAAAAATAAACGTTTATTATGGTCTTACCCACCTCTATTTACCTCTTCCAAGATCTATTTTTCCTTAAAAAATCCTTAGACATCTCCAACATGTAAATATACAAAATTATGTGTACTCTTTGCATGATTGTGTTAATGAATTTTAAAGTTTAAGATAAATAATGATATTAATAGGTGGATGATGAATTATTAGGTTCTTTTATACCTTATTTAAACCTCTTTAAAAAAAAATCTTTGAATAATCAATACCATAATCCCATTTACACATTTAAAGAATTCATGGGACTTTTTTCTTGACTGTGTCAATTAATATGAAGAATTAACATTTAGTATTGAAATCCAAGTATATGATAGGTTAAAAGGATCATAAATATAAAATCTAAATTCTAAAACTCACTCCAAATATCTCAAGTACCTGAAATAAACTCAAAATACAACTTAACTTTCTTTTTGTCTTGAATGTATCTAACAGAGTTCTCATAGCTTGTGTCATGTCAATCTTGAACCTATAAATAAACACAATAATATAACGTATTATAGGAATAAAAATATGTATTAATTATTAAATAATATGAAAAACTAGTGAGTTCATAAATAATCTATAAATCCTTCTTTTATTCATTGTTCTCATTCATGTATAACAATCATTTACAAAATTTATAAGGTAGACAGGATTCTTTTAAAATCTTGATCTTTATTCACCTTATTTCAAATCTCCACATCTATTTCCTCAATTTGTTTCTCTACTAATATTCTCATACAAATATCATTACACAACCACATGCAAATATAACCTCTTGAAATTCTAAATATTTAAATAAAACTCTCACAAGGCTATTTCCCATGTAGGGTGGAAGTTACAAACCTAAATTCTTATCTTGCATTTCTCTTTACCATTATATGCATATTAATAAATATCTACACACACTTATAAGATCAATTAGGATCCATTAAAACATTTAATTATAACTACATTTCTCACAAAACCCAATCTACCACTCTAAAGCATAGTTCTAAAATTCAAATTTTTAAATCTTCCCTTTTGGCAAGAAACTCTGAAATGAGATCAAATACACAACCTAAAGACTTATAATAACTAAAAAATACCTATTATGACTCTATAAGACCTATCACATGCATATCAAACTAAAAATTTCCATAGTTAAACTCCTAAAGACATTACCAATCTTTACTACCTTGTGATGCTTTGCATCATTCTAGGAGAGTAAGAAGATCTTCTTGAATTACACAATGGAATATGGTTCCTTATACATTAAGGTAGTAAAGGGTGTTATATCAAAATAGATACTTGAAATAATTTTTCATAGATTCAACTATATTCATGATAATCCACGTCTATAGGGTAATTTTGATGATCAATAAATTGGATTAAATTTTTATTCCCTGGATTTTGTCAAATAGGGAAAACCTCAATGTGACATATGAGTGAATCATTTGGTTTGATAAAAGAAGATGATTTTGTGATTCAAATAAGAAATTGGAAATCATTAATTACTTATGAGGGTGAAATAGATATGTTGATGAATCAAGCAAATCATCTATGGTTTTTTGATCTCTTAGAATTGGCTTAAAGGTAAAAGAGGCAAATTCTATGGTAAGTGTGTTATCCATTTGATGATATGTGACTAGATTTTCAATTTTACAATATAATCACCATTAATTTAATGATAGATAATTTGTGAGTCACCCAAATCATGTAAATATGGGATGTCTAAGTCAAGTGTGGATTTCATGCCTAATATTAGAGATTCATATTAGACCATGTTATTAGCAACATTAAAAGGTAATCAAAATTCTAAATGTATGATATTAACAAATGTGTTTGTTAGAATACATATTGTACAAACTCCTTGAAGTCATTTGAAACCATCAAAGTGGAGGGTATAAGTATCTTCATGTAGGTCAATGGTAACTTCAGGTAGTTCTTTGATAACTAATTTAGGTTTAGTACTATCATGAGTGATATTGGTATCTTCTTGATTATTTGCTTCTAGATCAATAGTGAAACTATTAAAATAATATTTGAGAGAGATATATTTCTTATGCCCTTCAATATAAATAATTTTTTCATCAGGGAGATTATCTTGAAGGTGATTTGTGTCTAGTAAAGGTGCCATTGCAAGTTGGTAAGTGACGACTTGTCCTTTAACTGTAACGAACCGCTACACCAAAACCTCAAGGCATTAGTGAATTCTACCCACCAGGACCATAAAATCCTGCCATGCTTTCAAAGCCCAGACTCTAGGCTGGATTTTCACCCATACCACCAAGATTCCCTATGTGTATGAGCCCCAGACGAACACTGCCATGCTGAGATAGCCACCTGGTCTATGACTTGAACCCGGGTGGAGGCTTTGATACCACATGTAACGAACTACTACACCAAAACCTCAAGGTGTTAGTGAAGTCCTCTCACCAGGACCATAACATTAAAAAAAATTTGTGTAATAATTTTGAGGTCAAATTCCATCAAGAGGATCATCCATTTTATGATTCTATCTCTAGGTAAGGATACTTTGGAGAAGAAATTATGAAGAGTATTGGAGTGAAAAATTACATAAGTGGTTTGGTAGATCATATAATGACAAATATTTTCCATTGTGAAATAGATATCAAGGCAATCACATTATAATTTGGTATAACATTTTTCATAATTAATGAGTCTATGACTGATGTAATAAAAAATTTACTCTCTACCATTATCAACTTGTTGGGAAAGTATTTCCCTAACTAATTGGGATGGAGGAGGTATATAAGATTAAGGGATAGTTTTTTGAATGTGGCTGAAGAGTAGGAAAATGGAGAAAATATTATTTTATATTATCAAAAGACTTTTGGCATGAAACTTTCCATTTTAGATTATTACCTTTTTTAAGATTAGAATTGATAGAGTATATATGGTAAGCCATTTTTAGGATGAACTGTCATGTTTCCCAAAATTTTCCAAGGTAAGTGCATATGTCAAGAATGGAACAAGGAATAGGCATGTTAATGATAGCATTTATTTTTGTCAGATCAAAATTAATTACTCAAAGAGATGAAAAACCTTAAATTTTTTTATATGTAACTCTATATACATATTTTATGGGTTAATTTTAACTTTATATTTTATTAGTCAATTGAAAATGATAGATAGATTATTGAGGTGTGTTTTACTAATTTTAGATTTCCAAATGAGATCACCAACATAGGTTTACACTATCTTTTTTATAAGATCATGATAAATGTGGGTCATTGTACGTTGATAGGTTGCTCTAAAAATTTTAATACTAAAAGTCATTTTGATGTAATAATAGGTGCCCCATTTTTTAATAAATATTGTTTATATTAGTCTTCAACATCTATGTGAAGTTGGTTATAACCTGAGCAACCATCCATAACTAATAGCATTTAATATATAGTAGCGGAATCAACTATAACATTTATTGAAGGTAAGGGAAAGTTATCTTTTGGACATGCAAGGTTAATATGATGAAAATTACTGCAAATATGAATGAACATGGTGATGTTTTTATAAATAGGAATGATGTTTGATACCCATTTTGAGTAGTCTATAGGTTTGACAAATTTGGCATCTAAAATTTTAATGATTTATTTATGATATAAGGTATACATTTCGAGTGGATTTTTTTGTTATTTTTATCTAACAGGTTTTCCATTTGTGTAAGTGATGATATTATGTATGACATTACTAGGATCAATACCTAGCATATTTTCATATTCCCAAGTAAATGTTTCATGGTAAATGTAAAATAATAAGCTAAATTTATCATGATCTATTAGATTAATTTCTTCAAATATAGTGATAGGTCGAGGTCAAGTTGGTTTATCACATTCTATTTTTGTGGTCTATTCAATGAACATAGCATTTCTGTCTCAAAAATGATATGTGGAATAAATAAGATAAGAAATATGATTTTCTTAGGATCCTTAATAGTAATGAAATCTTTAAAACAAGGAGTTTTTCATGTAAGTTTTTCAAGTTTAAGATGTTATCGAGGAACCTAAGGTTTTGTAACATGGACTAGTTCAAGTATAGCTTCATCACTAGGGATCATGGGTAATGGTCCATAGTATTATATATCTACTTTAATATTAATTATTTTATTACTATTAAAATAATATTCAAAATGTATTTTTCATATATCTATACCTTTAGCATCTAATGTAATTTTTTGTGTAGGTTTGATTTGATGGGTGTAAGGTTGAGTGGTGTCAACCAGATTTCTGATAGGTGTGTTAGTTTGTATCATAGATGAATCTTAAATTTTATGGGGGTGTATATCTTCAATGGTACCAATGGAAGAAAGTGGTTGTAAAATTTTTGGCTTTGTAAATAGTGTATAAGGTTAGGGAGTTAATATTTCGTCAAGTACCCATGGGGTATCTAGTAGTGGAGGATTAATGGGAGATACATGATCTTTAGGTTCTAATTCAATATCAATTGATATGTGAACGAAATGGAAATCATGGTTGAAGGCATACATTTTGGCTAATGTATTTTAATATTTTTGTACATATAAGTCTCATGATTGTGCTTGGGACATGATATACTTATTATCATATGTGTGGTAAATATTACAAGTATTTTTTATAAGGGAGATTAAAAAGTGGATGTGCATAAATAACTAAATATTAAAGGAGACATTGATAAAGGATCTTGAAATAAATTGGCCACTCCATGCTCATAACATGTGAAAACATCTTATATGTAAGAATCATCATATGCATTACATGGAGAAGGAATTTCAGTGATATCATCAATTAGAGGGATGGCATGATCAGGTGGAAGTAAATAAGTAGAAATCCATTCTAAAATTTAAGGAGGTAATTTAGTGGTATTATAAGTATTTTTTAAGTCATTAGGTTCATCATCATCCAAGTTATCAAGAATGACTTGTTAATATGGATTCATATTAACAAATTTAGGTAGACGTGAACTATCAATGCATGGAGTGGTCAGAATATGATATTGGAATTTAGGTTTTGGTGGTTGTATACTCCATAGATTAGGATCAGCCTCATGTTTTTAGTGTTTTATTTTATGAATGAATTTAATACATTGACCACCTAAGGAGGCAATCATTCATATACGATGTGTCCATGGGTGACCTAGGAACATGTTGTAAGATAGCGTTAAATTGAGAACCATGAGTTTAATGCATATTGTCTTTGGTCCAATAGTGATTCAAAGCCAATACAACCAAGTGGTTTTTTATTTATTTTATCAAATTCTTTACATGTGAGATGAGCAGGTTTAATGTTTTCTTTAGTACATATAATCTATTTTATTAACCAAAGAGAGGTAACATTAATGCCTAAGCCTCAATTTACTAAGAATTTTTTAATAAGGTTATTATTGATCACAATCTCAATAAAGAGAGGTGCATCATCCACATGAAAAATAATTTCATTATTAATCATGTCTTCTTCAAAAAATTATATGGATGTTTCGAATATGTAAAAATAGTTTGAATAGTATATACTTATGTAGGTAAATGGTCTTTACAAGGATGTTCTACATCAAGGGATGGTGGTTCTTCCATGTCTTGTAATTCTTTCATTGGAAATTTATGATGAAATACCATGAGAGATATTTTAAAAGGCATTGATTTGAGTTCTTCCATGAAATTCCAATGTGATTTATAATATAAACAACTCGCATAAGGTTTATGAGGTACAATGTTTTTTATAAGAATAAGAGAAGCATATTGAGGTTTTAGTTGTGGGAGAGTTTCCTAGTTTGATTTAGAAGGTATGGTAGTGGTGTTCTATTTAAGGAGTTAATTTTTGTTTGATGATTTTTTAGGTTATTATGTATTTATGAGTAGGTTTACATCTATAATTGACATTCATTGCATTCACATAGTTGGAATTGGTATAATATTAGTCATAATTAGCATATACTATATAAGTATCCTCTTTTGACTATTGTGGGTTACAAGTAGATAAATATTTTTGAGGTTGGGAGAATGAAGGTTTGGTAAACTATTTATTTTGAGAGGCTTTAACATAATCATGATGACATAATTTGATCATATTATCATGGTCAAATGTATTTCCTAGTATAAAAGAAGCACTAGATTTAAGAATTCCACAACAAGTTTCATGAGAATGATCTGCATCAGCATGTAACCCACATAGTTTATTAGGGTCATACAATTAAGGTGGAGAATTATTATAGGTGAAAAGTTTAGACAAATATAATAGTTTATTTACTTGTTGGAGTGTTAATGGAGTATGGGAAGGAAAAAAATTCTCCACTCTAACTACTCTCGCTTTTATTTGAAGAGGATTGCTAGTGATTACATTGGTTGAATTTTGGAAAGATCCGTTGATGGATTTATTATTTTGGTCAAATTATTTCATAAGAAAATTTTATATTTATCTTGATTAAGTGCTTCATTTAGATTTTATGCAGAAATTTTCCTAACCTTATATTGGATTGAGGGTGTTAATTTGGTTATACAGAGTTTGAATAGACTATAATTATTCATGTTATGATCATCTTTATGAGACAAATATTATATAATTTAATGAAGTCATGGGATGATTCAAAAGGTATTTTTTAGCACTGATAAAATGACTAATAAAAATTTTAATGTCATTTTTTTGAAATTATTTGACTAAGGCATGAACCAAATCTTCTAGTTTCCATATAGAATGTTGAGTTAAAGTGATTATACCATTGAATATCTCCTATAAAATATTTGAATAGAATATTAGTGGTACCAAAAACATTTTTTTGAATCTATTCTATGTAGAGATTACCAAACACCTTAATAAATGATGTATGGTCTTTAGTCCCATCATATTTAATAGTTAGATAAATATTTTCAATATCAATAGAAATAATGAAAGGACCTAACAGATCATTTTGGATATTTTAAAGCATCCTATTATGCATAAGGAGTTGTAAAATGATATTTTTATCAACATATCTAAGAGGAGGGATAAATTTTTGATTAGTTTTATGTAAAATAATGTATTGTTGATTATTCATGTGTAATATCTGATGTTGCATGTACATTATTTGATATGTATTTGTGTTTGCATAAGATTCATTTTTTGGACTATTTGTGCATGAAATTTGGTAATATATATTTATGAATTTAAATTATTAGGACTTGAAGGGGTAAGATTAGTGTTGGTATTAGGAGGAATGTTCCTTTTTAAGGGATTTTTTATACAAGTTTTTGTTAGGTATGTGTCATTTAATCATATAGTGTAGTAAGGTAGTTTGGATAATGTAGTGTCTTAATAAGTGTGAAATAGATCTGATCCATCAGTGTCATCATTGTGGGGAATTTGAGCCATATTCTACTCCATAGATGAAGGGTGAGATAAGGTGGAAGAAGAGTGAGTATCCTCTTGGGTAATGAAGGTAGGAAGGAAAGAACAACTTGTGTATTGTTTAAATGGATTAAGGCTATTAAAGATTATTCCAATAGTGGATTTCATGATGTTTAAAATAGGAATCTAAGAAGAAAGGGGAAAATAATGAGATTTGGACAAAATTGGCCAAGTAATGGATGGGATCAACTACATGAGAATTCATAAATAAGACTTAATCAATTAGAGGTTACATAATCTGCTAGAGGGTACAAATTTGAATAGATCAACTATGTTCTATAAGAATGTAAGAAAAATAACTAGTAAGAAACCATAATTAAACAAGTCAATTGTCTTCTAGGAAATGTTAATTAGAACAACCTGTAAGAGACTAAATCCACTGAGTCAATTATGTTTTTTAGGTATAAAAAATAGTGTAACCTTTTAGAGACTGAATCAATTGTGTTCTATAGGAAGACAAAATAAATCAGCTTGTAAGATGCTGAGGTTATGCATTATTTGGATAAAAGTGGAATGTACGTGTTAAGGATTATGGAAACTTATATGAGTGGTTTGTATTAGTTTTAAGTGAAGGTATAGGTAACAATAATTTTTTGAATCACCAAAGGCTTGCTCATCCCTTTCCTAGTGCACCCTTTAAGGCATGCATTCTTAGAGGTTGAGAGTTCACAATTTCCTACAAGAGAAACATCATTAGTAATTGATAAATTTAAAAAATATTATGTTTATACAAAGAGTATCAATGGATGGAATTTTCTCCAACCAAATAGCATTTCATATCCCCCACACATCTTTAATTTGATGATAGTGGTCCTACCCTTTCATGAAGTTACTAGATGTGGATAATTGATAAAGCATATAGAGTCCATATAGGTAAAATAAATCAACATGTATCTCCATAAAAAATGATTTATATAATGGTATAACATTCCTAAAGAGTATCGAGATAAATGCAAATGATCATAGGATTGGAAATGCATTATACATCTTATTTACATAATTTCCATTACAAATTTCAACATTACTAAGTAGACAAATTATCTCATAGATTTTTAATCCCACCAATACTAAGTTTATATTACCTTAGGCATATACAAGTTTAATTATATCCCAATGTTAATTCTAAAATAAGGCTACATATGTACCTTACATTAAATTTATTTCTAATCCAAAGGTCAAGACCATATTTATCATTAGGTGGTCATCTTCTTAATCATTTTTAATACCCCAAAATATTTCAATGCTAAAAATAATTTAATATCCATAATTAAGTATTATTATCCACAAACTATTCCAATTCTTATCATAGTTATAACATTCACTATCTAGGATTTACTTATCCCATGTCAAGACTAAGATACAATTGTGTAATTATATATAATTATATATGTGTGTGTGTGTGTGTGTGTGTGTGTGTGTGTGTGTGTGTGTGTGTGTGTGTGTGTGTGTGTGTGTGTGTGTGTGTGTGTGTGTGTGTGTGTGTGTGTGTGTGTGTGTGTGTGTGTGTGTGTGTGTGTGTGTGTGTGTGTGTGTGTGTGTGATCCCATTTAAAAGGGTTATCCTTAAATACATGTTCATATTAGAAGATCAAATCCCATAATTATTTCATGATTAATCCAAAATATCTAAAAATGTTTTAAAGGAGTTTGTTTAACCTTGATTTATGGATATGAATCTTATAGTGATAGATATGGTTGATGATATATAAATAAATAAACATAAGGGTTATAAACAAATCTACAGTAGGACAACTGTGTTTCTAACGTAGATAAATAATATTTTTAATTAAATAGTGAGATATGTTAGAAATAAAAATTACAAAGTTATGATATATATTGCAATGACAATGAAAATAAGGTAGTTAACTAGTTCTAATACTAATACAGACCTATATTTGACACAAGTAAGAAGTAGATTGGAAGAAGATTTTAGAAGAGCATCCAAATTATTGATTAGGTGCCTTTGTATCCATTGACACCTACATTAACCTCAGACATTTATGTTGACATGAATGTCTAGATTGGACACAGTTCTCTAATATAAAATACCTACTAATACTAGATGCAAACACCTAGATGCTTTTCGGTTTTATGTGACCTCTACTTTAGTGTATTCAAATCTCAGTCATGAACTATCACTCCTCAAATATCCAAACCCTATTTCTTCATCTTCATGATGGTTATGGGAAAAATGGGTTAACGAGAACATAGTATGAAGCTTCCCCAAAGACCCATCTATCAATAAATGCTTCCTACATAGCCCATTCTCCAAAAAGGGCCTCAAAATTATGTAGTTCTACCCTACTTATTGGTTTGTGTGTGCATAAGGATGTGATGTGTGAAAATCAAATACAATAGTGACCTATCTTGTAACTTGGCAAATTGGGATCTTAGACTCTTCTTTTATTACATAAAACTATAAATGTGTTTCTCCTATGATTGATATAAATATAGAATAAAATGTCACAACTGTTTTCACTTGAATGTTAATTTATATCAATGTTACATATTTTCTAAGTATGTGTTAGGTTAGGAACCAATGAGGGTTGATCTTGTATATATACTAATCCCTTTACATAAAATATCACATTAAACAACATTTGCCAACCATATGACTATGTTTCATTTTCAAATTGGATTACTTTAGGGCACTAGACACTTGTGTTAGGGTAGGATACTTATGTTGATGTAGGCATTCAACTTGGACACAAATGTCTAGAAAGAAGCAAAAAAGGTACATGTCCCAAACTTGTAGAGATGGATAAGAAATACATTAATAACATTATAGGTAAGATATAAGGTATGATTAATAAGAACCATATTGTCCATACTAAGATATGACCAGTGAGCCTTGAGAGATAGCATATGCAAGACTTGCAAAAGCCGAAAATGTTTATAATTGAGAAGAAAAATCCAGGTATGAGTTTCCCAAGATTACAAGATCGAGGTGATACATAATTCATATATATCATCTATAGTGTAATGATATTATCCTCCATTTAAATTCAAGATCTCATTTTGTCATTTATGTAATGATTATACATAAATAAAATAAAGGTCAATCCCATGGAATTTATGTAAAGTTTTATATAAAGGTAGTATTAGTGCATGGATTGTTCATACATCAAGAAGCAATATCCATAACAATAAGCATATGAGATTATGGGATTTACCTAATATAGTGTTTTGTTTAGGCATAATAAATAGAAATAGATGTTATTTACTTTGTAATATAAAATATTGTCAAGAAGTGAGATTAAGTTTGAAGTGTATCTATTTTTAATTATAAATATCTTTCACAAGTGTTCCCTTCAATTTTTTCTAAGGTTAAATTCCATAATTTTTTCCACTTATAAAATCAGTATGTAAACCGTAACTAATAAGGTGAAGGTAATGATATCCATTTAAAAATATTTGTATGTTGCAAATAAGACTTTCACAATGTCCCCTTTTCCCACTTCCCCACCCCACGCCTTGTTGTCCACCCCTCCTATGCCTTGCTATCAACCCTTGCCCTCCCTCCCCCCCCCCCCCACCACTGCTCAAGTCCCATTAGTTGGAAACATGGAAAAACCCTTGATATATGTATTTAAAATTAAAATACTAAAATGAGTTATAGTCCAATTATTAAAAGCATTAAATAATGAAATATACACATGAAATTAATATTACAAGGTTACATAAGATTTAACAATACCATTCACAAGATTAAATAAGTAAAACCAATAAGGACTTATAAGACATCTATTATAGCTTTAATATAATAACCGCTAAGGTCCACATAGGTTGGCATTGCATCATGGGTTCCACTCATGCTTATTTATGATCTAACAATTACTCAAACAACTACTTTAATAAAAGTTTCTATTCCAAATAAGATAATTAGATGTACAAAATTACATTTAAGTCAATAAGTACTTTACAATGGCATAACAACACTTAACACAAGTTCACAACTTATCATCATTAAACATTAACATTTAATATATAGTGTTTTCAACCTTATTAACTTATTATGATTACTTTTGAACAATCAATGTCATAATGCAATTTAAATACTTGTTATTTAAAGGAATAATATAAAAAATAGTATAATGGATCCTTTTATTGAATTTTTTTTTACTAACAAGATGATACTTGAACTTGTGATATGTGATATTTTTGTCATTTTAGATAATTAATAGTATTAAATATTAGTATATATCAATATTATAGGCAATTTGCATAATATAAGTAATAAATAAGAAATTTACAAAATGAAGCCTATATTAATATTAGGTAATGTCTTTTTACAGTAAATTTAAAAGGGTGTATACATTTTTTTTCAAATTTATTAATGCAACATGATTCCTATTAAGTAATCAAAATTTATCTTCTAGTTCTCCATCATGTGTGGTTAGTGGTTATTATGGTTCCCTTTTGTTAAATATTATTAATCCCCAAGATAAGATATGGTGATGAGAAGAATGCAACTAAGCCAATGTAAACTAAATGTAGGATTTAAAAATTTGTAGTAGAAAAGTCTTGACTACATGAACACTAGTCAAGTTTTATACCCAACCAGGTAACCTCAACACCGTAGATACTAAATACTTGAGATGAGTGGACTCTATTACCACTAGAATTAAAATAGTTTACATAGTAGGAATTCCAGATTAAAATTTAAACACTTTCTCTAGGTCTTCAAAATAACTATAATAAGATTAATTGTAATTATATTCTTTTCAACCAATCAATTTAATAAATTCTTTCATATCCATTTCTAATAAAATTTGTAGCTTCAAATTTCTAATAAAATTTGTAGCTTCAAATTTGGTTATATGAAAATGAAGATTAGTCTCATAAAATTGGTGCCCTTATGCCTTTTGTTTATATTTTTTTCATGATGCTAAACCATAGATTAATTTATTTCCACAAAGCTTAAAATAGTATATACTTGATTATGATTTATGCCTTATCATACATATTTATGCATAATTTTATAGCTTTAATAAATAATTTTTTAGTCCATTTTCGAATAGACATTAATTTAAAAATCATATTTGTAAAATTATCTCAAATAAAATAAATATCAAATTAAAAAATTAATATGTGTTTCAATTTAAAAATATATATACTAAGATGATTTATCAAACATTAGATATTTAAATTTATAATAAATGAACAAATAATTTACTTTCAATTGTCAATGAAAATATTGTCTTCAACACTACTTAGTATTTTGAAGAACTTTATCATATTATTAGACATATTGAAGTAAAGCTTTAAGATAAAAACTCACTTAAATATGAGTCAAATTCTCCAAATTCAAATTATTTAAAGTTTTCAAATAGGATAAACTTTAAGTGTAAAGGTCCCCAGAATGAGAATGGATATTTTAATGTTAGAGGTATTTTCAATTAAGCAACATATGACAATATTATATTACCTCACGAAAGGGAAAGTTGGCAATTCATTAAGCTTACATTTTGTTTGATGACAATGAGATTCTAAATCATAGTTCAAACAATTATAATTTGTTCATAAGATATTTAAAAATGTCATATTTGTATTATACTAGTGAGAAATATATAATTACATAAAAAGTATGATGTATACACACAAATATAATCTCATAATTATTTTTATAAATATTTATATTTATATTTTAAAATATAAATGTTTTTAAAAAAATATACATTAATATTTATATTAATAAATAAAAAATAATATTAAATTAATTAATTAGACTTCAATAATCTCACATATAATGTGTATTATAATAAGCCTTCTCAAATTTTGTATATTTTAACACTACATATTTTAACTCTTCATTGAATAATCTTTGATCGATACACGAACTTTCATCTTTACTAAAATGAAGATTAATATCCTAATTTAATATTAAGACAGGTGAGTGACAAATTCCGATCTTGACCATTTTAAGATCTTTGGAGTGAAGCTGGAATCCAAAGGTCATATCATTCGATTGATCATTTTTATATTCATGCTGACATAGAAGTGGTGTAAACCACGTGTTTTCTTACCATCAGTTTCTCCATTCATGCTGACATTCAAGAGTATAAGTTTATTATGTATGTACATATGCACGCACGCTCGCCCGTGCGCGCACACAAACATATATAGTATTTTGGATCAAGACGTTCCGGGCCGTACAACGTGAGAGTTTTCGAAGGATTTTATTTTCATTCAACCTTTCTTCGAATGGTCATTCCGAATTGATGTGTATGGTGAGCATTCATGGCTCAGCTATTTTCCAATAAGCAGGTCACAATGATCTCAACCCCTACATAGCATTCATGGTTCAAGTTCCTCCGGTGAAGATTGCATTGGATCAACTTATAGTCTAAATAAGTGAGATTGATTTACCCTATGAGTTCTCTCTCCATTACAGAGTAACCTTGGGCTACATTTCCATTTGCTCGCCATACAGTTGCAGCCATGTCGCCAAACTCCACCATCATACAGATCTAAGCGAAAGATCCACCTCCATGCTCAGTCGCCTCAAGGTAGATAGGCATATTAACTTTGCTTAAATGTTTATTGCGTCTTTAATTTAGTATCCATAATGATACAAAGTCTTTATGTATATGGCTTGACGATGTAGTTCTTTTTTATTACGTTTAGACTATATCTTTATTATTATTATTATTGATTTAAATTCATTTGTTATTCATGGACTAAAATGTTTAGTGAGTTTTCATAGGTTTTATGTTTCCATATATAGTTTCTCTGTTTTTTGAGTTTTAGTTTTTATTTTTATTTTATTTTTAATATTTATATATAAATCTATTTTTAAATATTTTTTTAAAATGTAATTAAATATTACTTTTGATAGATCAAATATTTTGTTAATAGTAAGTGTTTTGGACATAGTGATATTAATTAATTTTTATTTACTACTCCTATGTCATTGCCTTATGTCATGACAAAGTTCATGGTCTTGTGTTATCATTTCTGCATTCTTTGTTGAAATATTAGAATAAGACCTACGAAAGCTAATATAAACAAGGGCCAATTTGTGGCATAAGTATCTACCCCGTGCCTAAAAAATTGAAATTGACAGAAATGACAGGTAGAAAAAAATATATTCAGCAATTGCTCAAATGCATTAAAACATAGCTTTTATTTATGAAAAACAGTGTGATGTTATTAGTAGATGGGAGCTAGAAACTTTTAATAATAGCCTAATAGGATAAGATGGTTAACTTGGTAAATTGGCACTTATTATATGCTCGTAGGGATGAAGCAATGTGATTGAAACTATTAAAGTGACCAAAAATGCTTTTAATAAAAGTTTATTAGAAAATCAAAATTATAATTTATTGATTTTTTAGGGAATTTTTTATTTTTATAAATTGTATATTTTTATGATGAGATAATAACTTCAATTGAAATTTGTTCAATAGGCTAATTTTAGTGTTTAGAGTATTTCAGGGGATTTTTATAACTACGTGCGCTTGCATGTGAACTTACTAAAAATAACAGCTGCTAAATATAGATGTTTTTTTGAAATTTTTTTTCAAATTTTGCATGTCAACCCTAATTCTGAGTTGAGGATTATTTAAGCATGGTTTGAGTTGTAATTAATGGAAGGTAATCAATACGAATTAATTCTACTTATTGTTTCAAATCTTAGTCTTATCAGTAATTTTATTGTTTTGACAGTTTT
The DNA here is from genome assembly GCA_037957365.1 of Torreya grandis. Taxonomy (NCBI): domain Eukaryota; kingdom Viridiplantae; phylum Streptophyta; class Pinopsida; order Cupressales; family Taxaceae; genus Torreya; species Torreya grandis. The sequence continues at coordinate 825,613 of JARHVA010002637.1, forward strand.
TGGTTTCATTATCTGGTATCAGAGCAAGGTTGAATCTTGCAAATGTAAGAAATGGTGAGAGGACAAGGAGGTATTGCATAGATGAACTAGACTATACAAGAGCTGTATAGGCATGTGAAATAATTGAAAAAGGTTGTCACCAATTTGAGAAGAAGACAAGGTGGTGATGAATCCGAGGAAGACACAGATCATCATGAAAAATTTTAGTAAGAAGAAGAACAACAAGATTATCCACCATCGATGGAAGAGAGGATGGTTTGAGCTTTAGAAGGAAGAAATGAAGGAGTAAAGGTTGATTATCTAGATTATAGAGGCAGTTTAAAACTAGAGGAGTTGATAGATTGGATAAATAGCATGGAGAAGTTCTTCGAGTGGAAGACTATGAGAGAATACAAGAATGTAAAGTTTGCATGCACTAAATTGAAAGGTCATGTAATGATTTAGTGGGATCACTTATAGAAAGAGAGATAGAGAAAAGTTAAAGAGAAGATTAATTCATAAAAAATATAAAGAAGAAGCTAAGGGAGAAATTTATTCATGTGGACTATACACAAACTCTATATAGAAGATTCAAGAATTTGAAGTAAAAAGATCGTAATATACAAGAGTATACATATACATTTTATTTGTTTTCCATATGAGTAGAACATGATGAAATAGAAGATTAGATGGCTGCAAGGTATGTAAATGGTTTGAAATTTACTATTCAAGATGAATTAAGAATTCATAGAATACTTAGCGTGAAAAAATCATACCAATTACCTTTGAAGGTAGAAAAAAAATATAGATAGAATTTTATAAGAATGCCTCTTGGTCCTAGAAGAGTTGGATCCCCTCAAAATAGGGGATGAGGTGGGTTTAATACCACAAGAGGTGGGTCTAATATCAATAGAGGTGAATCATCACGTGGTACAGAAAGTCAACATGATAATAGGCAAGGGTTTCAATACCAACAAAGAGTAAATAGATTTTAGAGAGGATGAGGTTATGGTGGTGCTAGAGGATGGTTTCTAAATGAGCATAGATCTTATATTTTTTATAGATGTGGAGAAGAAGGGCAAACACCATTTGAGTTTACACACTATCAATATCAAGAAATGAGGATAGAGGATCACCTAAGAGTAAATCTAGTTGAGGTTGAGATAGAAGAGAAAAATACTGAAGTGGCACCAACAGATTTTGGAGAGAATCTCATGATGAGAAAAATAATGATCCCTTTAAGGAAGGAATAAAATGCAAAATAAAGAAGGTGGTGATGCGTGGTTGTGATAAAATATCTTTTGAACAAGATGTACTTCGGTTGGAAGGATATGCAAAGTAATTATAGATGGTGGTAGATGCGAAAATATGGTTTCTAAAAGAATGATAGAAAAACTAAATTTGCAATTTGAAAAGCATCATAATCCTTATCAAATTTCATGGTTTAAGAAAGGGAATGAAGTTACAATACATAAAAGGTGATTAATCAAGCTTTTATAGGAAAGAATTATGATGATGAAATATGGTGTGATGTTATTCTAATGGATTCATGCCATGTGTTATTAAGAAGACCATGGTAATTTGATAGAAAATTAATTCATGATGGAGCAAAGAACATGTAAACATTTTGGAAAAGGTTTTAAAAGGTAGTTTTGTTACCTCTTAAAGAGGAAGAGAAGGAAGAAAGCATTTTATCTACCAAAGAATTTATTCAAGATATGAAGGTGGTAGGTTGTTATTTATTATTATCAAATAATGAAGAAATAGAATTGGTGTCAATACTAATAGAAGTAGAAAGAGTGTTGAAATAATATGTAGATGTTATGCTTGATGAGCTACCAGATGGTTTGCCAGCGAAGAGAGATATTCAGCATCACATTGATTTGATTCTAGGATCAACTCTACCCAATCAAGTATCTTATAAGATGCATCCAACAAAACATTCATAATTAAATAAATAAGTTACTAAATTATTAAGAAAGAAAGTGATAAGGGAGAGTATGAGTCCATGTGTAGCAGCAGCATTGATAACCCCAAAAAAAATGGAAGATGGAGAATGTGTGTGGATAATAGAGTAATTAATAAAATTACAATCAAGTATAGATTTCTTATATCTCATTTAGATGATATGATGAATGTGCTTTTAGGAGCAAAATATTTTACCAAGATTGATCTAAGAATTAATTATTATCATATTTGAATTCATGAAGGAGATGAGTGGAAGACCACATTCAAGACTTTGGATGGATTATATGAGTGGATGGTGATGCCCTTCAGATTATCTAATGCACCCAGCACATTTATGATGATGATGAATATAGTTCTACAAGAATATATTAGTATGTTTGTGGTTATTTATTATGATGATATTTTGATATTCATGAAGACTAAATAAGAACTCTTACAACATTTGATAATGGTACTAGATTTGTTAAGAAAGGAAAAATTGTATGCAAGTTTGAAGAAGTATAGGTTTATGTAGAATAATTTTGTATTTCTCATATCTGTAGTTTCAGTAGATGGTGTGAGAATGGATGAAGAAAAGATAAAGGCAATTTTTGAGTGGCATATTATGAAAAACATTAGAGAGGTAAGAATTTTCCATGGTTTAGCAAATTTTAATAGAAATTTTACAAAAAAATTGTAGTACTATTGTGGCACCAATAACATATTACATGAGAGAGAAAGAATTTACATGGACAAGAGTAGCCAAAAAAAACATTGAAATTTTGAAGAATAAGATTACAAAAAGACCAATTTTAGCATTACTATATTTTATCAAAGTGTTTGAGGTTGATTGTGATGCTTCATTTATGGGAATTGTGGTTGTATTGAGTCAAGAAGGAAAACCAATAGAATATTTCATTGAGAAATTGAATGAGATAAGAACAAGGTATTATACCTATGATTTTGAACTATATGCAATTGTACAAACATTAAAACATTAAAGGCATTAATTAGTGCCTAAGGAATTTATCTTTTTTACAGATCATGATGATTTAATGTATGTGAATACACCAAAAAAAAATGAATAGTAGGCATGCAAAGTGGGTTTCTTTCTTGCAGGGGTATACTTTTGTGTTGAAACATAAATTAGGAAAACATAATGAGGTAGCTGATGCATTGAGTGAAGTAGCATTATTGGATTTGAAGCTATCAAAGAATTATATGATATTGATCCATATTTTGGTACGGTATTTGAGTAGTGCAAGAATCTATTAATAGGTGGGATAGATATTATTCATGGCATCTTATACAAGAAGGATATCTCTTCAACGGGAAATAGTTGTGCATTCCACTTGGGTCTCTATGATATAATATAATAAGAGAATTACATAGTGGCAGTTTGGTTGGACATTTTGGTAAGATGAAGACAATAGATTTGGTGGAAAAAAATTATTTTTGGCAAAAGATGAATAAAAATGTGACAAGGTATATTTCTAAGTGTAAGATATGTCAGGTGGCTAAAGGACATGCACAAAATACTAGATTTATACATGCCATTATCAATACTAAGAGGACCATGGACAAATTTAAATATGGATTTTGTGTTGGGATTACCAAATACATAGAGAGGTAATGATTCAATTTTTGTTGTTGTAGATAGATTTTATAAAATGGTTCATTTTATTACATGTAAGAAAACTAACAATGCCATTAGATTTGCAAAATTAATTTTTAAGGATATTATGAGATTTCATGGTGTTTTAAAAACTATTACTTTAGATAAGGAAATCAAAATTTCAAGTCATTTTTGGAGGAATTTGAGGAAGAAGATGGGTACTAAAATACAATTTAGTAGTGAATAATACCAACAAATAGTTGGATAGACAAAATTTATGAAGAGGAGGTTGAAAATTTTTATTAAGATGTATGATGGGAGAGGAATCCAAACAATGGGACTTAGATTTACCACAAATTGAGTTACATATAATAGTTCAATTATTAGATCAAAATGAAAATTCCCATTCTAAATTATTTATAGAATAAATCTTATGGGTATTTTAGATTTGGTACAATTACCCAATTGCAAATTGAATTAGTCATGATGTAGAAGCATTTGCATAGCATATGCAGTAGTAGAAAGGAGTAAGAATAAGTTTATAGAAAAGTAATAAGAAATATAAAGCATTAGCAGATGTTAGAAGAAGATACAAGGTATTTTAATGAGATTCGGTAACGGTTTACTTGAGGAAATAAAGATTTACAAAAAGTACGTACAACAAGTTAAAGTACAAAAAATATGGTCCACGTAAAATTATGAATAAAATCAATGACAATGCTTATGAGGTGAGTTTACAATATAATTTTTATATATCTCCATTATTTAATGTTTTAGATTTATATGAATTTCATGAATAATATGGTGAAGATGGCAAATATGAAGAAGTAAATTGGCAACAAATAGGTTCCAAAGAAGAAGGAAAAGATAGAGCAAGTTTTGGATATGAAGATAGTGAGCAATAGGCAAGGGAATTATAATGGGTATTTGATCTAGTGGGAAGGATTACAGATAAAACTTGGATTAAAAAATAGGATCTAAATAAGATTGATAAATAAAAGTGGCAACAGTACAATTAGGGCAACTCACAGGAGCTGAGTTGTTTATAACCAGAGGAGAATGATGTAGAAAAAATAGACCACATTATGAAGCCCATAACTTTTGATCTATAACTCCATTTGAGCTCTTCCACACACCAAAATGACAATATTGTAAATTTTTTTCGTTCCTAATCCATTCTTTCTACTTAGATATATTTTTAAAATAATTTTTGAGGCTAAATTATACCATTTGAAAATCCAAAATTATAGTTTATTGAAATTTTTGGGATTTTTCTATTTTTAGAAATTATATATTTTTATGACCGAACATTAATTTTAGTTTGAATTCATTAAATATGTTTATTTTAGTGTTTATATTATTTGATGATATTTTTAGAGCCATGCACACTTTCATATGAAACTTACTAAAAATAGTAGCTACTAAAAATAGAAGTGTTTTTTTGAATTTTAGTTTTTTGGTCAAATTTTGCATGTCAAATAAATTCTAAGTTGAGGATTATTTAAGCATGGTTTTGGTTTCAATTAATGAAAGATAGTTAATATGAATCAATTCTGAGTATTATTTTAGAGCTTACCCTTACTGGTAATTTTTTTGTCTTGATAGATTTCAGATTCATTAATGTTGGTAAGAGATAACTAACAATAATAAGGATAGTAGTATTTATAATATTCCATATCTATCCCATGATAATAAATTAATGATATTTTTCCAATCAATGTTTCCTTTTCAAAGGTTGATATCATATTTCATGCTCAAAGAATAATGTAAAAACAATTTTGAGGAGAAGGACATAATAGAAGTAGATTTGATACCAATTCACATTTCTAATGCTTCATAAATATAATTATACAATGGAAATATTCCACCATCCACCGTTAATCATAATCTCACAACATTATGATTAGAAAGTGAGTTTAAGAATATGATACATAATTTACCCTGTGTTGTATACTGCATGGCTTAATATAGGATCTATGTCATGTTAATAAACTACTACAAAAACAATTGGTACAAAATAATATTTAACACTACACTGACAACACTCTTAATAATTATAATTTTACAAAATTTGATTGAGTGTTAAATTTCCCTCAATTTTGACATAAAATAATAAATTAATGTAATAATTTACAATATAATTTTTGTATCTTTGACAATGTATTTATTATAAAACATAATTATCTATTAATTGAGATGTAACTTCCAGTGATATTTTCATGTGAAACAGATGGATTTTATCTCAACCCAAATTTTTGAGGTGTGGAATCTAAGAATGATTCTTTATGGGAATAAAAGCTCTAAGAGAATTGGAATTATATAATTTTAGTAGGCTTTGTTGCTAGTTATTTTAATTAAAGGTAAAATAAAGGGTGTTGATGGGCCCTACAACTTGGAACAAATGAGAAACAATATATAACAATGAAAGCTTACAATAAATCCTTCTAAAAATAATATAAATAAACAAGAAAATAAGTTAATACCCTCCTATCACATTCTCCTTGTAAGATCTGAGGTCATATTTAGTGGATCTAACTTCTTACCTTTTCCTTTCCTTTTGTTACTTTCCAATGTCTAGTCATCTTCCTTCCCTAAATTTGGCAAGATAGGAATGGAGAGTTCAAGAAGATCACAAGAGGTCATAGTTGTCAAACCATTACTCTCTAAATTGGCAATGTAAATGCACTTCAATTAGGACTGATCCATCAAGCCATCCTTTTATGCACTTACCTCACATGGGTCAACATTTTCTAGAACTAGTTTTAAAGTTTCCATAGGTGTTTGTGGTACAAATTTTGTCACTTCCCCTTCCTCCTCACTGTCAAATATAGCATTGCTTATAATAAGTTATAATTAAGTATCCTTCCACTAGGTATTTCATTTTTTTTGCTTAATGCTTGGACAATCATTAAACAAATGACCAATAATAAAAAAATTATGACATTTGAATGGTAAGTATTCATAATATATAGGCTACACCCATGTATAATCCTTCACATTCATTTATACCTAAGCCAAGAGATATTTAGTAACATCAATATTTACTAGGATTATAGTATAAGTGGAATGACCCCTTTCTTATATTAACGTATCCTCATGCCAAAATTCACCTATAGAATTGCCTATGTATTTAAAAATAGAATAGTCACAAAATTGAAGAGGTGAATTTGGTAATCATAACCATATGAGTTTTTTATTAAAGGTTTTAGTATGGGGGTTCAAATCTAGATGCCAAGGTTTAGATAAAAACATGTGCTTCTCCCATTCCCATAAATATTCATTAAAAATAACATCTTTATCTTTAACAGAAGAAAAAATAATAATAAAAATGCTTCATGCATAAGGTTGAATCTCAATTTTACCTTCAACTAAATCCTCATAATTATTGGTGATCTAATCATGGAATCCTGGGAGGATAGGCAAATATCCATTTAACCTATAAATCATGCCATTGTTCTAAATCCACTATTTATTCTATAGAATCCTCTCAATCACTTGTTCATTAAAAACTGATTTGTGGGTTGCCTTTAGAAAGGGCCAAGGGATTCTAGTCTTTTCTTGAAACCATGCCATCTATATAGGAAGGCCTCCAAAAAACCTCTATCAAAACCCATATTTTCAAACTACCATCACACTAAGATCTTATCTAATCCCTTGTATTCACCTCCACTAGCATGGCATCATGAGCCTTGAAAGACTTAGGTGAGGGAAAATTACTCTCCCCTATTTCCCCTATTCATTTCTAAATCTTAGTCGATCTATTCCCCAAAATAATAAAATATACCCCTAACTCTACCTCTACCCAACCACCCTTAATTCCTCCCACAACCATTACTTTGTATCTTTCTATGATGCTAGCAATGGTAGTTTTTCTCCAAGTGAAGACTTATCATTGGTTATTTCCACATCAAATTTAAATGCAAGTGGATTACCTTTTTTTCCTCTACCACCAATTATGTGTCTCAATTATGGCATCCTTGCTCAAAATCTACTTTTCAATGCTCTACAAAACCCTCGAAGAAAACATACCACCTTCATTGATTGTTGGTTTTCATAAAAAGTGATATGTTGAAATTTCAAGAAAGAGAAAAATAGCCATCAACATAGAGAGAAATCCTAAGTAAAATCAAATACATGTGTACATGAGAATGGAGGCTACCACAATTATACATTGGATACACACATTTTTTTAGATGCTAATAAATAACTTTTAAAAATATGTGCATGGCTTTCAATTATCACTTGTACATGCATACAAGATGGGGCACATTTGTCTCACACATACGAGAGGATTTCTTCACTCTTAAGTCATAGTTATGATTAGGTTCACAACTACAATTTGTAACCTTTTTTCATTCAAATACATAAATTCATTCAAATAATTACTAAGTTGTGCTCCCATTTTTTGGAGTAACATAATTAAACATTGGTAAACTCTAATATATTTCAATTATGATATCCTACATAAATATCTGAGAGCACTAGTGACTTGTTAAGCATATACATGTTGAAGTAAGCTCCCAATTACCTCATGTGCTATATTTTTTTAAGGTGGATAAAAAACCATGATAACAATTCCCTATATTTATGAATGTAAAAAATCGGTTCCTCAAATGTTATTTAAAGCAATAACAAGTTAGTAATGGATAACTTCTCTTGACATGACACAATCATTACTCAAGTAATAACTAAGTATTTCAGACCACAAATATTATTTACACATAATTCCTTTGGAAATTATTATAATCTTATTTATAATTTATAATTGATAATTATTCACTTTATGTGTCACAATTAAATATGTCATAAAAGAGATAACTTAATCACATGGTGTAACTAACCCAGAGACAGAGTGTCACAAAATGCAATGGTGATTTATGCACCTAAGAAGTCCCTTTTCCTTTTGAAAATCCTTCAAATATATGATATAATAAATACATGTTTGTTGACCATAAAAAAATATTTATTGTTAGCATGTCATCAACCAAAGTAGTCAAAATATAAAAATAACTCTATCAACTAACAGTTTGATAATTCTTATAGATATTTTGGATTTTTGAACTATTGACCTATTACGAACAACCCCACTATAAAGGACACAAGGAGGGGTGACGATTCTTGACAAAAATAAGATGCAAAAAATTCTTAATGTGTGTTTTAAAGCACTAGTTACATACATGGTTCCAATAAATTTTTTTGACTATTATAAATCCTTATAGTCAATTCTTTCTTTACTAACATCTAATGTTGAATACTAGATACTAATAAACACATAAACAATTATCCAAACCAATTGGTGAATACTCATACCAAGACAAGAAACGCATATGCCCATATTATCATATAGCTAAAAATAGTATACCTAGTTCTACAATATTCTCTCTCAATATTTCCCATAATATGCATCTAATTCATTCTTTCTATTGATACTCTTTGCCACATCAAAAGGGTTGTACCCCTACGTCACAACATGTAAAAATATGGAATTTATAAAATTCATGATATCAAATCAGCATAATATAAGACTATAGAAACATGATATATAATATCAAATATTTCTCATAAATGCATAACATTTAATTATATGAATGTCAATTAATTCTCTTGATTACATTACACAAATATACAAAGCAAAGAAATGATGATTAATTATTATATAATGCATGATGTTGAATATATTATATAGAAATAAATTAATATTTTCATCATTAATCATGCTCTATAATACTAATCACAAGTAAATGCTTTCGTAATCTGACATGGAAAAAATAAAATGCAACATAAATAATTAAATATTATGTATATTTAACACTTTTTTATATATTTATATGTTTGAATATTAACCATTAAAATTATATATTATTTTATTGCTTAACATACACAAAACATAAACTCAACATAACCATACATTTTCAATTAATAATCGAGAGCTCCATCATATATAACCACTATTAACATGCATATATTTGTGTCATATAAAAGATACTCACATCTTATGCTTTCAATCATTGAAGGTTCATTTACACTTTTGTACCTTGTACCCAACACATACAAATACCTACTTATATGCAAGGTCTACGGTACATATATTCATTCACATGTTATGTTACCATTGAAATCACTCAAAAATATTATCTATAACAAAATAATGAAAACAATAATAGATGATATAATGAAACAAAAAGGATAGATAAAGATGAAAAAGAATAGAGGCACTTGAATATTGCATGTGTGTTCTTGATATGGTTATACATGTGCAATAATTTGCGCTCAATTACAAGGTTGTATCACTAGCCAAACCAATTAGATATAATGCCACATTGTGATGATTATAAGTGTATGAACCAAAAATCACTTAATTTATTATCCTCAACTAATATTCTTATTAGTATACACTAATTTCACTAATTTAATTTATTTTACTTTATTCTGGTAATTAATTCCCCCTTCTATTAGTTTATCTAATATCCCCTTTTAATAGTCTCGTTCATCTATTAACCTTATTCATCCCACTCAACCATTAATTCTTCTAAATCTCCCATTATCCTAAACTAATCCTACTTATCTATTATATGGGAATTTTAAATTCCCATAACCCCACCTACTAACCTACACCTTAGGCTTTTCTACACCCCTAGTCCCTAATCCTCACCTAATCCACATCTAACCTTCCTCTAATTATCATTAACTCCTAAAAAAGAGTTTTAGAACTCTCCAAATCTAGAACTCTTTCTAACCTAGTCCTCCTCTCTAGAAACCTCTAATTCTAGAGGTTTCCAAGGAATTTAATATTCATTGGATAATCTACAACCATTGATCTTGCCCCTTCAACTTTGAATATTAACCCTCGATCTTCCCTCCCTTCATCTATCTAACCAAATCTCCTACACCATGGTTGTCAATTGTAACATGAAATTTGAGCTAAATAGATTAAATTATGTAATTCAACCAACTCAAATATCAAACTACATAATAGGAAGGATTTATAAAATAAATTAGAAAAATTACTGAATTCCTTGTTTTATATTATGTCCTTCCATGATTTAAAAATGATCAAGTGATTTCATATAGACTTAGATTGACATGGATGCTTCATCAAAGGATTTGGATGATGGATCCAATAGATGCTTGATTGAAGGATTAGTTTGGCATGATTATGTTATAGAAACTCTAGTTGATTGCTAAATGGACATGAATTTGCTACCTTATTTTGTACATATTATCCTCTTATATCCTTGTTATTATCCTTATCCCATCCCCCATCTTGTCCTCGTATCATCACACCCACTCATCGTTAGTCACATCACCTATATCTAGTCTTATATCCTATTACCAACCTTTTGTACATATCATTCTCTTACATTCTTCTCACATCTGACATCATTGTTTTCTTCCCATCCTAGTCATATCCATACATCATTGGTCACACCCCCATCAACCTATACCTTCTATCTTTTACATCCTTGTCATATTGTATCTTGTACATACTTTTATACTATCTCCCATCACCACTTTATCTTAATCCACTGATCATTGGTCATACCCTTATCATCTACATATCCTAAATCACATCTTGACCTAAATAACACCTCATCCATACTCAATCATACACCACTTTGACTTGTCTAATCTCATAGTCCAAATTTGACCTTATCCACCTTTGTTTCACCATCATCCCCATATCTTTTTGTTTAAATTTTCCTTCATTTTGTATATCACTGTCATTATCATTTTGTATGCTTTTCATCCCATCTCATATCTTATCTTAAATTCATCCACTTCTCATTAACCACATCCCCATCACCTATATCATTTTCTTGTACATCCTACATCTCATCACTTCTTTGAACATACCTTATCCTACATCCCTCTAGTCATATATTATCCTAGTATACCTTGTCATTGGTCATTATCCCATCACCCAACCATCATCTTGTATATTCTTGTACTACCCTATTGCACATATATCTGTTCTCTTATATATAGTCCCATTCATCAATAGTCATCCCTTCATCAATCATCATATGGTAAATCCTAATCTCATACCCTCATACATAATTTATTGTCTTGTATATCCTACTAAGTCATATCCTACCAGAATAATAACCCATCACCTATCCTAATCACATATTATCTCACCATCCATATCCTATCCTAGTTCCATTTATCCCTCATCATTTTTCTTAACCTTTTCTTCATCACCCATCTATTCCAACTATATCATATCTTATCCTAACTAGCTCTTTAAGTCATAAACATGTCTAGACCATCACCAGCCCATTTGAAACATCCCTTATCAGCATCCACCTTTCAATGCCCCTTTATCATCATCACCTATCTATATTGATCCTTATCACATTATCCTATATCCTTCATCACTTAACCACCTATTCCATCCCATCATGAGCAATTTTCATCTAAGGTCTTGAGTTAATCCTATCATCCTATCATCTTATCACCTAGTTCACTACCATTCATCCTTTGGTCAGATTTTATACCCTAGTCAATATCCTATTATAATATTATCACATTATTTGTCTCAATATATGAAACTCATCAGATATAAATCATCCCTATTCTAATTATCTTTCACTATTCATGACTAGCACCCATCATTATCCTTAATCTTTTTCCTAGTTTGACCATTAGGCATTGTTGATAGGTCATTAGCACCTATTGGACTATTGATATAAAATCTGATCATAGTCATCCATCATCTCAATCATGTTTTAATCCATTTATCTATTCCATCCTCATCAATACCTATCATACTAGCTTGGTCCTTTGGCCTTACTTTCTTCGAATAATCTTTGCATCATCACCCATCTTTCAACACGGAACTACACCCCACCTTCATTGACCAATACATACATGCCAACAAGGGTGATATAATTTTGATACTCATTATGATGGGTATATCACTTCCCTAAGGTGTTGATCACCTTTAGTTTATTTCACCTCCCATCCAAGCCCTATCATGTGAATCTTGTACCAATCCTCCATCCACTAGACATAAACCACCATCTACCCATTTCCTTTCTAGTAAAGGTAACCCAATCTTGGCCACCTCAAATCCATCCACCCAATCAAATCCATAGCCATATGATCATAATTCCAATGCTTCCACGTCTAAGTCATAACATGAAGGAGGTCCTTATACTCCCCTTCCCATATCATTGAAAGCCCATTTCAAACAACTTGTCACGACTAACATAATGGTTTATCTGTACGTCTGACATATTGATCCCACTAATCCAAATCCCTCTTGGTATAAATATAACCAATATTATCCATATTATTAAACCTGGGGGTATACCATTAATCAAATTTAACCTGTTTAAAAATTATGTCCTAGACCTTATCAACAATGGTGATATAGTAATTGATGATGAACCAAATGCATCTGTATCCCTAAGTGAACGAAAAGAGGAATGCCTAGATTCGCTTCCCAATCATGATCAAGCTCTCCCCTTTCCAAGCCAAGGTCAAGATACCACCCCCTATCTTCCATGATCCTACCATCCCAGACATATCCCCCATCAAAGCCAAGTCTATCTCCCATGATCCTATTCCTCCCATCTCTCATGAACCCTTCCCTGACCCTCTCCTTGAATCCATCATTCCTCCATCATATCCCTCTTACCCATCACATAAAATACCCCATGTTGAGAGGTCAATTATGTAAAGTGTATCTCCTATTAACAACATTGCATCTTGCACAATAGATTTAGCGTCAGAGGCAATATAAGTCTTATCTTCATCATGATCATGTTCAACATTAGCATCCATATTATATTACACATCAGAAACATCATCAATCATCAATGATGATAATGCTTGTCCTTTTGAGGATACCACTAATATATATACCTCCAATATATCTCCAATCATACCTTTAAATCATAATTAAGATGATGAAGTCATAATAGTGATCTTACAAGATTTATCTATGGAATATAATAAGAGTGAATCTAATCCTCCTTCAGATGTGTCTATTACAACTAGTCCTAGTGATCCGTTTATTGATCTTAAACATATTTTCTCCAATGTTAAAATTGTGTATGATAGGAATACCTATGAGTACTATGTTTCCCCATCACCACTCATTGACCTTATCATGCCCTCATCTCCCCCATCCTCATCCATCATTGATCCTTTTCTCCCCATCAATAATCAATTAATCACATCCCTCCATAAGGATGACCAAGACCATGCATTGTTGGACCCTTGACAAAAATAATGTGTGTCATAAATCTAAATATCCAAGACAATATTCCAAAAGTCATAAATCATAATCAAGTAATATTTGATCCCATTAATCAAAATCAAGAAGACTCAAATCATCGACCTTATCCAAAAATGTCTTCTCCTAGTGAAGCCTAATATCTGACAATAAGAGACTATTAAATTCAAAATAATCATTGTATATCAAGTCAAAGATCAATATCCCCTAGTGATTCCCAAAATTAGGCACTAAGGGATAGTCAAAATTCAAATAATGTAAAAAAAAACAACCAATCATCAATCAAATAACTGGATCAAAGATAAACCACAAAGTTAAAGTGACTTAGATCTCCTGCAGTGTTTTATCCCATGAAACCAATCAAATAAATAAAGTCTAGCACTCCCAATGATGTATGTGATTACTATTCCGAATCCTCCATCACCCATCACAATATCATATCATGATCCTAATCCTCCATCATCCATCATACCATCCTATCATGAACCCATCATCCTATCAAGTCCTATCATGCATTCACGTCTCCTACATCCCCATCAATACCTAATCACATCCATACCTCTCATTACCCCCAAAGAAACATTGTCTCTCCTAGGGGAAGTAATGATAACTTGGTCTAGATATATTGTGGGATCAAGAATCATACTAGGTCACAAAGTCCCCAACACATACAATAGTAGTGATGACATGATCCTAGCATCACATATCCCTAGAAATAGTGTTGGCTAAATGATCCATCAAATGCCTAAATTTTTTAATCTCATCCCCATATCTAATAAAATGAGATGTCTAATAAAGTTTAAAAAATGGTCATTCATCCAATGGTGAAGAATAGTCTTCTGACACCTTGGGAAAGTAACATGATGAAAATTGATTTTCGGTGTCATGGTAAAATAATCTATTGTCAACATTTTTCCTCAACACTTGGGGTCAAATATATCCATTGCATATACTTGTCCATCCATCCCACTTGTCACATCTTTTGTCCACCTTATATATATCACCCATCATCTTATCCCTTGATTCATTCTTTCTATCCATCATCTGCCATCATATCATACATCTTATCTCTTCCTCCTTCCCACTTTGACCTTAATAAGAAACTAGAAGGTGTCTTGATAAATATCCCAAACTCCTCTTAGCATATCCTCCAACGGACACTCAAGCAAATAACCATATGGTTCCTTCACAATATAGTCATTGGCTATCTCTAGTCCATTTGTTCTTGGTCTTCATCCTTGTCATCCTTTGTCATCCCATCCATCCTCATCTTGTTTGATAGACTTGGTATTCCCTTTTCTAGTAACCCCATTTTTACAATGTATATACATATCCTAAAAATCCTTAAAAATTTGAAAAATGTTAAAAACCTTAAAAATTATAAAAATTTAAAAAGGCTAAAAATAGTCCATGGTGTCTTGTCTTATGCTTAATCCCCTAGTCACATCCATCTACATCCAATACATGTCTCATATAACCCATTGTCTGTATCACCATCCCCAATGACTATCTAATATCCATCTCCTATTCCATCTTGAACTCATTTATCCTAATGGTCAGCCATCTATGTCTGTTATCATCATCTTTTTGGCTAAGTATTATCAACATGCATCACCTTGTCAAGAATTTAATCTAGCACCCATCACTTCCTACTAGGATATTTTCATACCTGGCACCCATCCAATTACCCTCTACCATTATGGAAATTACTTGATCCCATCATTCTCCTATCATTGTCTCTTCATACCTATCACCTATCCAGTCACTTTTACTAGCATGAAAGGTATTTGATCCCATCATCATCTCCTAGTTTCGTTGCTAGATTGGATCCTTATGGGACCTTGTCTGTTAGTAATCCTTGGTCATCACTTGTCTAATAACCATCCTTGGCCACTTTTTGATCTGATTTCAAGACCAAATTAATATTTAAAGACCCTCATCATGTCATCCATCCTTCCATCCTAAACTAGGGTAGACACCTCATCTTAATCCTAATCCTCATAATTTGTCCTATCCAAATCCAATTATATCCTAAATCAATAATCACATCTTGATCATCCTAGTCCATACCATCAGCTAGTCACTCATCCCATCATTAGACATGTCATTGGGATACTACATGTAGATACTTCTGTGTGTGTGTTTCTTGTCTATTACTTGTCTTGTTTACATGTCTTTAATCGTGTAAATATCTTGTTTATGTTTTTTTTGCATCATGTGTCTTTTTTCTTTTTGGGTAATGAATGAGGATGCTATGAGAACACCAAAAGTGCCCTCAAGGATGTAGAGTTTGTTATTTGCCCATGCACTTTGGCACAATGTCCTCTTAATCATGCTTATATCATGGGGTATCTTGTCAAGTGATATATTTTTGGATTACTTAGACTATGATGAGCCTTATGAAATTTGTGATGGCTCAATCTCATCATTTATCTCATCATCCTTCTTCCCATGACAACCCATCTGACTAACATCATAGATTTTAACCTTATCATCTTCATTTCAACATCTGAATCATATCCTACAATTACTAACAAGTCTAATCATCTTCATCATCATTACTTTCTAATCACTAATCATCATCATCATCATCTACTAGTCATAATTACATCAGCCTAAGGTCTTTCTAGACTATGTAGGCAACACTTGGCCACTCTTCCATGCCCAACAATAACTCAACCACTATCTTCTCTCTCACTCCCTTGCATGTGTCTTTGTTAGGGGCATCATCCTAATCTTTTTGGTCACTTGATCATATCAATTCTTATCTATAATCATGTCAAATGATTTAGCTTTAGGTGACATCCATCATCCATCTTCTCAAATTAGTCTTATCCTGACCTATAGCTCTTCCTTGCATGCATCCTTGCTTGCAATCTTACGACCTTTTAATCCTATCATCATTATGTTACATTTGATTATCCCTTGGGATGTATCTACAACTATAAGCCCCATCATATTTCTTCCCTGTGCATGTGTCCTTTCTAGGGGCATCATCAATTTATAGCTCATTGCTCAAGTCCAACCTTATCTTCTTCATCTTTTATCCCAAATCTAACATCCCATCCCCTCATCTATCCATTGCACCCCACCCCTCATTTTCTTTTTTTGAGTGTCCATTTATTTTATTCTTCCCTGCATGTCCCCTTGAAGGGGCATCATATCCCCTAACATAATTTACCAACATTCATCCATGACATAGTTTTTCTTTGAAATACCATTACACCTTCCACTTCACTCCACTCATAATGCTCTTTCAAAAGAGGAAAAGTGTATGCACCTAAAATCGCTCATTTTGTTATCGTCAACTAATATTCCTATTAGTCGACACTAATTCTACTAATTTTATTTATTTTACTTTATTCCCTAATTAATCCCCCCTTCTATCCATTTATCTAATATCCCCTTTCAATATTCTCCTTCATCTATTAACCTTACTCATCCCACTCAACCATTAATTCTTCTAAATCAACCATTATCCTAAACTAATCCTAAATATCTATTATATGGGAATTTTAAATTTCCATAACCCCACCTACTAACCTACATCCTAGCATTTTCTACACCACTAGTCTCTAATCCTCACCTAATCCCCATCTAACCTTCTTCTAATCATCATTAACTCCTAAAGAGAGTTTTAGAACTCTCTCTAACCTAGCCTTACTCTCTAGAAAGCTCTAATTCTAGACGTTTCTAAGGAATTTAATATTCTTTGGATAATCTATAACCATTGATCTCGCCCCTTCAAATTTGAATATCAACCCTTGATCTTCCCTCCCTTCATCTATATAACCAACTCTCCTCCTCCATGGAAGCAAACTTGAATCCTCATAGCAAATTCATGTCTATTTAGCAATCAACTAGCATTTCTATAACACAATTATACCAAACTAATCCTTCAATCAATCATCTATTGGATCCATCATCCAAATCCTTTGATCAAGCATCCAAGTCAATTTGAGTCTATATGCAATCACTTGATCATTTGCAAACCCTGGAAGAACTGGAAGGAAGTAATATAAAACAAGGATTTTGGTAATTTTTTTTATTTGTTTTATAAATCCTTCCTATTATATAGTTTGATATTTGAGTTAGTTGAATTACATAATTTAATCTATTGAGATGAAATTTCATTTTACAATAAGCTACAGTGTGCCATGTTTCCTAAGAGCAAAAGAATTGTGTTTTAATTTTTATTTCATTCACTTTAATGTTGAATCTTGAGGGATCAAAAGATAATACCCTTCCATTTGAAAATAAAATAAGATAATGAAGCAAACGCAAGAATGCCGTAAAGATTACAAACGGTATCTAGACAATTTTCACTCTTCATATTCGTTTCCCTCACCCTGTACTTGTCTATCAAATACTTCTGATACGATTGAGAAATCTGATCATGGTCCTTACTTCTCCAACCAAGAGCTCTTTCTAATATTACAACACTATTCCCCCCATTAAATTGAACTCCCGTCATGTCTTCCAATTCCATGCCGATTCTACTAATCTTCAAACTAGTATGATCGCCATCTGAAATTCTACACTTGATCACAAGGTCGCACTATACAAACTTGGAAGGACATATGTTATGAGTAAGTAGTATACAGCCAAAGCCTATTAGAAAATCCTTTTGAGAAGGCCATTCCATCTTCCCAAACAAGGTTCTCCAGCTTGAAAGGTTAACAGCTTGCTTTGTTCTCTTGTTTATCAGAATCCAGCTTAGCCTAATATTGTCCATCAATTGCTCCCAAAATTTGTGACCATTTTCCTGAATAAATATCGTTGGCGAGTTAGCTGCAAAGCTGTGATCATCATCTACAACATCATAAAAGGTAAGGAGCATCATCTTGAAAGGGAAATCATAGAACATATCTGAAAAATCATCTGCAGAAGGAATACCCCAAATAAATATGGAATAAATGGGCTTATTCTTGTACACCACATCCACAACCCACACAAAATCAGAGTGAACAACATTATGAATTTCTAGGATGCCTTTACTCAACGTTTTGGATTCCCCATCATACACAACTACTGGAAAGCAATCAGCATAGAATTTTTTGAATCCACCCAGTGAAGAAGAAATCAGTTCTTTAATATATGTGTCCTTTGTGGAAGGCCAGGTAGAGCAGCATTTTTCTTCCCACATACTCTCATGTCTTGCAATGGACCAAAATTTTGAACAGACACATTCTGCATTTGCAAGTGTAACGCCATCCACACGGCTTAGGATTTCAGAGATAATCTCACCGTTCAAACGCATCTTCAAACAATGATAAACTGCACCAGTTTAATGCTTATGATTAAAAAAGCACAATGATCACGCAGGGTATAGCCCTTTTACTATACTGCACGTAAGTTTAGATTACAAAATTATGGAACTATTCTTTACTTCCACGCAATTCATTCAAGATATGTTTATTCCATACAAGGGTTTCGCTGAGACTAATTTGTGAAAAGTGGAATTTAAAACACAATAAAATTGGCATGGGTGACGTTTATTGTTTAAGGTTTATCTGGTGCATTATATGACATTTAAACAATGAGACTAGAAGTGAAAAGAAAAAAAGGGTTAACTATTAAATTTATGTTATTACTTTTTTGTTATTTTTGTTTCAGATATTTAATTGTAAACTTAAATATAATTTAAATTTATTTATTATAAATTAAATTTATTTTAAAATATATGAATCAAGTTGGAATGTAGATATATTGATTTGTTGTTATGTATTATTATTGAATATAATTTAAATATTTATTTATTTTATTCTATTTTAATATTGATAGTTTAATTAATATTGATTGTTTTATAAACTTATTTGAAATATTGAGTTTTATTAAATTAATTAATTAATTTTTTTTAATATATTTAATTTAAATGATCTATTCAGATAAAACTTCTATTTACACATTTTTGTTTTTGATTTTAAACATATTTTTTAATTGTTACATAAGTTTTGATGTTCATCTCAAACATTTTTTAATTTTAAAAAATTATTAAATTTGTTTATATTTTTTAATATTTTAATAATTGTAAATAAATTATTTTGAGTGTTATATAAATTCTAATAATTAATATGTTTTGATTATGTTTATTTTCAATATATATATGAACGACATTTATCTATGTATATAAATAATAAATACTTAAAGATATATATTTTTTTTATCTATTATATTAATATAACATATATTTTAAGTATATTTATTTGAAAAAAAATAAATTTTAAATTATATTATATAATTAAAATATTTTTTAATTAATTCTTTATAATTTAAAGAATTTTATTAATGACTCAATAACTTTTAATTATTTAAATATCTTCTTAAAATTTGGATAGTTATTTTATGTCTCTAATGATAATAATAAATATATTGATAACTTTTTAAGAAGTATAACTTTTGAAAAGAAAAATATTGATTGCAGAAAATGCTGATCAAATTTTCTTCGGTCTCACTCCTTCAAGAGTAGGGTATTAACATTCGATTTGTCCCCTTTAACGTGCTAATTGGCATCAGCATCAAAGTGCCTTGAATTTATCGTTTAGATGGGACTTATTTAATGCATTTACTACACCTTATTTGTAAAGAAAGAATTTATATAAGAAGTTTTGCTTTGTGGAGACACCCCTATGCATTCATTAGGCATTCATTTGTGTATTTGTTTGATTTTTTAAATTTTAGGTAAAGGGCATTAGTAGTTGAGGAGTTTTATAGTTGTGATTGTAGTTATGATCTTTTTTCTTAATCATTGTGTATTTGTTTGTTTTTTTAAATTTAGGTGAAGGGAATTAGTAGTTGAGGGGTTTCATAGTTGTGATTGTAGTTATGATCTTTTTTTAAGTCATAAATCATTAAAATATGTTTGATTATATGTTGTAGGTTGATTAGTTGTTTTATATTAAATTTGTAAGACAAAAGGACCTTGAATCCTATACAAAGCAGCGCCCAAGGCAGAAAGGTCTCAAACATACCATAAATAGTACACTAACAGCACACAATAGATAAAATAATAATTGAATCTGATCTAACAACATTAGGAAATTAAATGTGCAAAGGAAGACCTCGCTTCCTCCTTTGGACAACAATACAATAAGCAGTATTGTCTCCATTCAAAGCATTAGGAAATGAAAGAGGTGAAAAATTTGCCAATACATCATAAGCAGGTAGAGCTTAGGGGGAGGACACAATAACATCAACCCCAACAACAAACAATGCACTAACAACAACAGTCCTTATCTCAACCGTAGCAGTAACAACAACAATATCATGGGAGACAGCAAGAAAGGACCCTATTACAGTTTCAACGGCAGTAAGGGAAGTCCATGTAGCAGTCCTAGCAGTTGTAGCAGTATTATAGGTCCCATTAGTAGTCTTAGAATCATCAATTACAGCAGGGGAGGACCTTGCAATAGTCCTAGTAGTAGAATAGTCGTGCAGTGGGGGAAGAAGATCCTTACCATCATTAGAAGGAGGCTCAAAAGCATCTGAGTTAGAATCATTCACACCAACACCTACTATAAGGTGTTCTTGAAGAGCATCCTCCACCAAGATGAAGCCTAAGAAAGCTTCAAGCAAGGGCATTCAAAAGCCAAATGGACTATATTAAAGCACCTCTGACAATAAAATGAGATACCAAGAGTGATCAACAACTTGTAACACAACCTTTATTAGGAGAGGCATAGACAAATCCAAATCCACTAAAATACAAGCATATGTTGTATGAGAGAAGAAATTAATGGCCTAATCCACCATGATGAAATGGCCCACCAAGTTGCCAATGCCTTTATAGCAAGATTCACACCAAAAATGAAGTGGCAGTTTTGGAAGACAAATACAAACTAGAAACTTATTGAAAGATTTAGTGAGAGGGTTAAAGGTGGAAACCCAGGGCTTTAGTAGCAGTGCATGTTGTCCCCAAAACCAAGATCAACCATTAAAAATAACACTTCGATTAGTGGTTGAATCAAAACTAACTACAAAGAATCTTTTAGCACATGTTTATATTTCTAGTTCCCCTCTATAAGGGGATGCCACTCCTCAAAGATCCAGGTGTTTAGATCTTGGAGCCATGGCTAGAATATATCAAATCTAGAAATCAATCCCTTTTGAGAAAATTATTCTTCATTTTCAAACACTTCATCCCCTAAAATCACAATAGGATGGGGTAGTGTAGAAGGTTTCAGCTTACCACTAGTCATAGGAGAAGACTGAGCAATGTTATTTTGGGGATATGAAAATCCAACATGAACCACATAAGCAAAATAGTCAGGATTGCCAAAAGAAGAACCCAAAATAAAAGAATACACCACAGTCTTAGTAGCAGGTAGTATCCCAATAGTGAATCCACCAGAGGATGCATCTTCAACAGCAAAACCCCTTTAATCAAATGATGCTCCAAAAACAATGCGAGACAACACACTAGGAGCCATATAATAACTTGGAATAAGCTTAGTAGTAGTAGATCTAGGTGGCATAGTGTAAGTTGAACCCTTCAAACTAGACACATGGGTGGGAAGAGGAGCGAGAGAGGCCATTTCAAAATGTATTACTTGTAAGGTCAATTATTTATATTTGATTAGTTGTTGTAAAAGTAAATTATTTTATATATATATATATATATATATATATATATATATATATATATATATATATATATATATATACAAAACAATAATCTTTCTTTATAGTTATTTAACTCCTTCCAAAATAGATGTGTATTAATATTAAAAATAAAAATAAAATGTACATCATCTTCAACAAAATTAAATATCATATTGAATAAAATGAATATTATTTTCATTAATACAAATATCATATTCATTAATATAATTATCATATTTACATTGGTGGAATTTTATGTGAGAAAGAAAGCAAAGATTCATCTCATATATGCCTTGGAAACATAAAGTTTTTGGCACCAATCATTTGGGGACACAAGTTAGTGGGAGGCATTACCCTTTTTTTCTATGTTTTTTAGTGGCAAGTGTTAGGGGGAGGCTTACACATACGAAAATGTTGACATGTCATGTAGATGAAAGGAACATTATTGTCAACTATGCTCATGCCAGAGTAAGTGGTGGAAGCAATGTTAGTAGAGGTGGAAGTGGCTATCGTAGGGGTGAACGATATAGTGGTGGTAATGTTAGTGTCTACAAAGGGTGATGGAGTGGCTCAAATACCATGGAGAATTAGTTTTAGGGTGAAGGGGAATATCAAAATGTTCTTTAGCCATTTTGCTCATTTTGAAAGCTACATTATCTAGTAATTTTTGCTAATGTATAAAATAGAATAAATCATGTTGTATAGACCAATAGTAATACTCAAATTGTATGTTTTTATGGCGTATTATTTTAAATTATATTGGAAGCCCATCGGATTTGATGTATGACCCATTTAAGGGAAAGCCAATAATATATAAAGAGGGACATTGCTTTTGATAAGCTTGTCATAGATATGGAAAAATAAGTCATCAATATTGGCTTCCTAAATGTATGATTAGATATTGTGAACTATGATCACAAAAAAAACATTTTTCTAAAACGAAATAATACTTACCATTTACCATATTAATTTTGATTTGTGTGCATTCCATGCAAACAGGGAGAGATGTTCAAATTCTTTCTAAACTAAAACTGATATTGTTCCAACATCCTACACTAGAAAAATCTAGAAACAAGACAATGGTTGATTTATTTTGCCCTTAGTTTTATCCACTCCCTATTCACATATTTATTCACCATCATGCCAACAACCCACCACATAGTTGGATAGTTAACCGTTGCATAATATTGTCATTTTTTTGGTTTTTTAAAATGTCAATATTGTATTATAAAACTCTGGAAAAAAAGAGAATGGTTGATTTATTTTGCCCTTAGTTTTATCAACTTCCCATTCATAAATTTATTCACCATCATGCCAACAGCCCACCACATAAATGGACAGTTAACCATTACATAATACACGTCAATATATTATTTTTTTTTTTCTAAAATGTCTATATGTGTGTGTGTGTGTGTGTGTGTGTGTGTGTGTGTGTGTGTGTGTGTATGTATTGTTGTTGTTGTTGTTGTTGTTGTTGTTGTTGTTGTTGTTGTTGTTGTTGTATATATGATGTATATATATATATGTGTGTGTGTTGTTGTTGTTGTTGTTGTTGTTGTTGTTGTTGTTGTTGTTGTATCTATGTATATGTATGTGTATATATATGTGTGTGTGTAATAATAATTATAAATAGGTTAAAGTTGTTTTATTTTATATTCAATATATTATTTAAATATAGTAATATTATATATAGTTATAAATAGAATTTATAAAATCTATATGTGTATATATATATATACACACACATATACATGTATATACACATATAGATATATACATACATACATATATATCTATATATATATCTCTCTATATATATCTATATCTCTATATCTATATATATATATATATATATATATATATCTTATTTTTTAATATACAATATAATTATATTTGGTTATTTATAATCTAATAATAATGACATAGTACAATAAATGTATATTGTTGTTGTTGTTATTGTTGTTATTGTTGTTGTTGTTGTTGTTATTAAGCTAGAAATAGTTTATCTCACTTTTTTTTATACTCATCTAATTATTATTAAGGCTATTCACATAATTCATATTATGTAAATATAGTAAAATATAATAATTAATAATAAATTTTTAAATTATTTGTTATTTTAGATGTTTTTATATATGTTGATAATATAAAAAATACTAGATGCCATTCAGGTCTATCACATTGAATAAATTTAATGGCTTTCCTCTCGTTCAAGACATGTGATACCATGGATGGGGTTTGGGATCCTATTTTTAATGTGAGATAAGTCACACGAGATTGAAAAAATTTAGCTATAGTTATAAAGTTAACCTTTCTTATAAAATAAGAACCATGTATTTTTAGGCAACAAACTTTCAATTTCTAGATAGGGGGACTGGAAGTTTCCGCCACTAGCTTAGGGAATTTTTGTCCATATGGCATATTTTTGCCATGAATTAGGATTCAATACTCAGTAAAAATATGTATGATTCATATTATATATTATATAAGATAAATTTTATACATATTATATAATATATATAATATTCATATATATTATATAATTAATTATTAATATATAAAAACATTAGAGTAAATATTATATAATATTTATATAATAGCTAATAGTTAATATATAAAAATATCATGCTATTATATAAAGAGAGATAAGAGGGATTTTATATAGTGAGAGTGTAAGTTGACAATTAAACCTCATTACTTCTCAACATTATCACTTAGCTTACCTTTAAATATTTCACCAATTTCATGCTCTGTAAAAATTTTTTTGGATGTCAAAATAAGTTTGTGTTATGTAATTATGATGGTACACTGATTAGGATCTGACTCACCATAAAATGCTTTAATATATGATGGCTTGCATTCTTTGTGAGAATGGGTACAAACAATCCCTCAACACCTATTTATAGTACTGGATTGATGGGATCTATACCTATGGTGGCCATGTAAAAGGATGACGTAGTATAAAAAGGTATTCAGGTTTAAACAATATGTTGAGGCTATAGAGTTTTTCTTGTTTCTTTCATTTAGGTTGAAGTGAGTATGCATAGGAGAACATCATTTGTGATAGAATGTTGATGTCATGGTAGAAAAGTAATTGTTTCAGAGAAAAGGTGGTCTATAGGCAATCACTCCAAGGTGTTAGAGAAAGTTGGTAGTTGTAATTTGCATGTAGTAGTGGATGCCCACATCATACACTTAAAAGGTGAATATACTCCAAAAAATTAAACAACCCACTTGTAAGATGATAAATTTGAGAACTAGATTTAAGCATGCACAATTTAGTTAAATCTACTCAAAATTCACAATGTACAAGTAAAATCTAGTGCTAATACGATAAAAAATGATAAGATAAATGAACATTCAAAACCAGCATTTCAATCTTAAAGCTAAGTTCTCTTAATCAAGATCAAAACAAGAAAAAGACTAAGTGATTAACGATTTTGGATTGCCTTTAGACTCAAAATATTATTAGGATGTTTGACTTGATTCAAGAAATGGATTAGAGGATTGTTTGACCAAATACCAATGGATTATGATCAAGAGATTGGCATGAAAGCTCATAAAATTTCTCCTTCGATTCAATGGAGAATGAGATGACTTAAATAAAAGAGGGAGAATTATAAGGAATTAAAAATTCCTTAGAATACTCTAGAATAAGAGGATTCTAGAGAAAAGGGCTAAGATACAAAAGATTCTAGAATTGGATAATTATAGAATCCATTAGGATGGGTTAATTATGATTAGAGGGACATCATGTTAGTGATAACACAAGTGTTACATGATTAGGCAGTAAGATTGCAGGATAAGATACTCCTAGGCAAGGGTAAGAGGAAGAGAATTTAAAATTCATAAATATTAGATAAGACAAGATTTGTTAGTGCATAATGAGGTCTTAGGTGAATTAATTAGGCATGGGATGTTATAAGGTTAGTTTAGGATGAGGGATATATTAAAAATACTATATTAGGATTAAGACAATATGATATTAAGACAAATTATATTGAAATAGATGAAATTAGTAATGTTAGTGAAAAAGTAAGCTAATTTATGTGCATACACTAAATATTAAATAAAATCAATTAAATTAGATACAATGGCCACATTATTATCTTTTCCAAAGATATATGATTGCTTGGTATGTAGAGTGTGTGTCATACAAGCCCTACATTACAAACTACAACATGATCCCTACTATGCAGACATTCAACTTGACCATAAAATGGTTCATGTGTTTCCATCTGAACCTATTGATATTTCCTTCACCCTTCAACACACCACTATGGAGCTTCCATTTGTAGAAATCAACAACATAAATTTAAATGACAATACAAATGTAGCTAAACACCTACACTATCATCAATGTCAACTTTCATTGCTTCCATTAGAAATACACTAGTGAATGACGTGGAAAAATTATGGACACCCATACTCAATGAATCAATTAAATAATACAACTAAAACTCCCAAATAGAGATTTAGTATAAGGGATCGATGTAGTAACCTATCAACAAACTGAAGGACCATAGGGGAAATCCACATCTTGAAATAAAGAAAATGAGTAGTTCTCAACCTTTCCTGAAATGTTAATATGAAGTGTTAGTTGTCCATAGTTGGGGACAAAACACAAATAGACTGAGTAGAATTGGAATCTTAGAGTCACACTTTCCTAGGGTGTTAGTATGGAATATCATTTACCTAAACCTAGGAACTAATCACAAGAAAACACATTTACTTTTTTTTATCTTGAAATGTCAACCTTTCCTAGTGTTTTAGTCCTAATTTATAGGGTTATTGGCACTTCAAACCAATCATGATTGTACACAAATGCCGTTAGAATTTTATAACTAATTTTACCTTGTTAAGATCAAGAGTTTTATATCATGTCCAAGGATGGGATAAACTTTATGATGTTCCTTTCTCCTTAAGAACATTGATCTCTTAAGAAATAGTTGTGGCAAAAAGATTTCTTCATGGTCAATAACGATTCATTTATTAGAAACTATAGGACTCATGAGTGGCAACATTTGAATACATTTATGTTACATAAATATGAAAAAATACACTCTTGGATAAAAATGGAACCCCACTACTCACTCTATTTTATATGCTTGTTTCATGGTAGACTATCCCTAGAATAGAACATTGCCTTGGCTATTAGTCTAGAAGATAGTGAGTAGGAATTCATTTGGTCCCTCAAGGTGTCTTTGAGGATTTCAAATTTTATCTAAAGAGTATGTATCTTCCCATAGTATTTCAAGAGAAAATAAAAAGTAGTGGGTTGGTCATATGGGGATGGGTACCTCACTTGGTGTTTCCTTCCTATCAAGTTATGGGTGCATTCATGATTTACTATAGATAGAACTCTATGGTGGAATGTGTGACTCTAGGAGTTCATTGATGATGTGGCCCATGTACACATACACCAATCAGAATTACATTATTTATTTCAAAAATGATGTTACTAGATGAGGAGGCATCCCTTCTTCATTAAATAATGTCACCTCTTATCCTCTTTATAAATTAGCCTCTTCCTCATGTGAGGTAGAAAGCTGTAGTGAAATAATATCCTCCTCCTCTTTCATAGATAATGTCACAACATCCTCTTTCTCTCCATTAATTCCAGATAAATAAGACACTTTCCCAAATATTTCCTCCATCACGAGGGGCAAAGGCATGACCTTCATGAATCTATTTATTGAAATAGTTGGAAAAGGTGTGCCTTAATTAAATATTTCATATCTCATAGGTAGTAAAACTAGGGCCTCCAAAAATATTTACTCTACCATAGGTGGTAAAGGTGGCTCCCTCTCTATTTCTATAGACCATGTGTCATGTCCATAACTTCCTTACATGTTAAGGTCCTCTTTCATGAAAGGTTTATAGCTTTAGCTTCCTCAAATGTTATGCTCATGGGCCATGAAATATTGAAGAGAAAAAAATGATAAATAACATTCCACCCTATATCTTATTATAGGACAATAATCCTAAAACCTTGGCACTCCTAGTTATGACATCTGGTTGACACATTTCATTCTAAATTCTTAAATACTAGTCATGAAAACCATCTAGTGCATATCCTAGGACCATATCATTCCATTTATTCTCCTTCCCTTAGTCATGGATTTAATGGGATATTTTTTATTAGGTTTCCTAAAATATTGCATCTGAAAGGGTAACCTTAATTGATGAGCACAAACTATGGAGATGGTCAAAAATTCCTGATGGGATAACTACAATAATACAAAAATGAAAAATGAAATCATCAACATGTTAATTTAAGGTTTTCCTTCATCATTTTCATTTATTTATAACGTTAAATGTGTGAGGCTAAACAACTCAATATATGTTGTGTGAGAAACTCAACAGACGTTTATGATGTATGGTTCACTTGCTTATTTCTAATTAACTATCTTCACAAATTAGGTATTTTTTCAGAATTTTGATTTGGGGAAAATTAATAATAAATTAACACGCACACACACATTACATAATTTATAATATTCATATATATTATATAATTAATCCTTGATATATAAAAATATTATAATATAATATTCATTTAATAACTAAATTTTAACATATAAGAATATTATACTAATATGGATGTCCTATACATCAAATTAGAAGATGGTTAATGATTAAATCGCACTCATTGGTAGTTTTATATTTTTAATTTGAATGACTACGTATATATAAATCTCCTCCTCATTTAGTGTTATTTTATTTCAAGTGCATCACTAGCATGGATTAGACATTATTTACATTCCATATTACATTTTAAATTACTGTGTATTTAAAGTATAAATCCACAAGAAAGTATATACCCAAAATTTTAAAAAAATCCAAATTTTAAAATAAGAAATGTCTCTCTGTGTTTTTTCTATTTAAAATGAGTATGATATCATGAAAGATGTGGAAAGGAAAATTTTAATGATGAACATTAGTGTACCATTGTAGTGGTGATAATATTAATGATAAATAGGATGAAAATGTAATTTAAGATAACTTTTTGGTTTGCGTTGATGAAAGAATTTGGCATGTATTGATTATTTTTCAACCTCCTACCGATTGGTGACTCAAAGGTTATAAAATATTCCCTTCTCCTTAGATGTGTCATGTCACTAAACTTGGAATGTGTATCATTTTTAGGCATGTTTGAATCCTCCAATTTCATATTTATGTGATAGTTACAATATGCATTTCTTGTCCAATCCTTCTGACATCATTCTCCATTCTTGGCTATCTTGATGTTAAAAAGGATCTGGTTATGAATAATTATGTGTTTAGTTTTGTGTTATGGCCTAGGGATTGGAAAGTGTTTGACCAAAATCCATGAGGATTACAGGGCAATGAGATCTTTAGGGGGCACTATATGGATGAGAACACGGAAGGGGAGGATGAGATTGAAACTTTTCCCATGAGAAGGAAGAGCATAATGGATCCTAAATTACCTTTGGATTCATTGAGGCCTTTTATTTTTATATGAATTGCACTCAACATTTAAATGTGATTCAATTTTAGTCCTTTGCACTAGGGACTAGGGTGTTTCACTAAACTATAGCCTACTAATCAATCCCTTCCAGTGTTACCTAGACATTTGGGCAGCCTATTAGTTATTAATACAAATATCATATTTATTAATAAAGTATCATTTTCAAATTATAATATAAATTTACAAACATTACATGCTTTATTGAGTAATGGAAGATGTAAACATTTTTCAAAAACAAACTTCAAAAAATAAATTATGTCCCACAACTTTAGTTTAGAACTTATCAGTGTAAGTTATAGAAGACAAAATATAAAACATTTATGGATTTATAATATTATAAATGGTCCAATTACACTATACTATATCCTATCATATTAAAAATTCAAACATTTGGCTCTATATTATAACTCTGCCTGCTTCATTTTATATGCCTCACTATTCATAAACTATTTGAAATTTAAAATTCAAAATTTAAATTTCAAATATGTTTTCAACTTACTAGGTTTCTATAAATGACATAAATATGATGAAAAACATAGCTCTCCACCATAACGAGTTACATAGACAAATTTTAGTCGGCATAATAGATGAAGGGGATGGAGGGATGGATTTGATTTATGCCCTTTATATTCATGTTATTTTGGCATGCATTCGCATCTGAGTAAATGTTTAATTTTATGTGGATAGATTGATATAGTTTTAATTCAAATGTTTTCCACTAACTATGTTATGTTATTTATTCAATTTGAATATAACACATTATTTAATAATGTGGAATCCAACACCATCTTCCACATGACTAAAGGAGATTTTACCCATTATCATGGAAAATTAATGCCACCATGTCCACCACAAACATTCATAATTATTAAAAATTTTGTATGGATTTTATGGTTTTTATGCATTCTATATTCCTCTTTTCTACTATCTTCCTTATAAGTTTGTGGTTTTTATGGTGTGTTTTCTTTGTTCATGTTTTCTTCTTTCTTAGTTTGGTGGGATTTTCTCCATTAATGTGGCTAGTTAATTTCATCCTGCATGCCACATACTATATTCTCTCTTTACCTTTTTTTGTAGCTCCTCCCCCAAAATAGATGAAACATACCCAAAACTTCTCTATAATGTTGTGTTACACAAAGGAATTTCAGTTAGAAAAATATAGGGATGAAAGCATTCATACAAGTGTGTTTCCTATAAATTAACCCACAATAATATTTTATTCGTAAATATTTTTATTATGTATTCCATGCTCATTTTTTTTTTTGCATTCGTTATATGTTCATGTTTTTTGTTGCATGCCTTCGCTGTTCATGTTTTCTCCTACATGTCTTCTATATTCCTCAAATTTGTTGGATCTTCATCACTTGATCTTTTTTTTTGGCATGCTTTCACATTTGAGTAAATGTTTAGTTGTATGTTAATGAGTTGATATAGCTATGTTCCACATGTTTTCCCTTCAATCTACAATGTTATTTATATATTTGACACATTTCTATTGGTTTGAGCTCAAGATGGAAGACATGTGGGTCATTATTGTGGAATCCATCAACATTTTCTAAATTTTTAAATGGGATTTCTCCATTACTATGGCAAGTTAATTCTTCCATGGACACCAAAAATTTTCCTTTTCTTTGGTGTGCCTTAACATTTGAATAAATATTTACTGGTATGTTTATGGAGTGATTAAATGTTACACTAACATATGTCTTTTCCTAAATTTTTGAATTCCTCATCAAAGTAACCCTATAATTGTGGATATTATTTATACACTCATTTATTAGAGGTTATCTTTAAATGCTCCTTATAGTGAACAAGAAATTTCTCTCACTAGTACATTCTAAAATCCCAAAAAAGAATTGATATTTTATCATTGACTGATAATGTTGACAAGTAAGGAATATATTAAAATATATATAGTTCATTAATATAAAATAAAGGTTTATGATGAAATACAGGTGTATCAGCAACATTGAATATTTATTGGTATGTGGATGAAATCCATGAATGTTTCCATTGGCATACCAATAAACATTACAGTCATTCTATCAAGTATATGAATTTCATTAAAATACAAGTAAATATAGACTCAAATGTGAAGGTAAAAAAATAATAATGTGCTTGTGATATCATGTATTTGCCTTATTCATTCACATGTTCAACATTACAATTATTTTTTCTATACCTCATTTTTATATGTTTTTCATTCTTTTGTTAGTTACTTATATAATGTGTTCACTATTATAGTTCATAATGAGGAATGTAAAGAATAATATAGTCATGTCAAATAATGAGGATAATATAAGTGAATTTTTTTAATTCATTTATGAAGAGGGAAAACCCACTGTAATTATAAAAGATGGCCAAGTAGAATGGTTGAGGGAGGGAGCATCAAATCTTAACCTCAATCAAAAGGGGACATCAAAAAATAACAAGCGATTCAAAAAATAAAAGAAGGTACAATACAATATATAGTGAAGAAAAATAATCTCATCAAAATAAAGAGAGTAATGGGAATTAAAATTTCATATAATTTGTATAAAATTATATGCAACAATGAGGAACAACAAAGTCAAAATCCTTGAAGTTGTTGATGAAGATGTTAACTGAGAATAGGAAACACTAGAAATACTGATGCAAATTAATCAAATGGATCAATATACTATAAATTTAACATTTAGTTTCAACTAGATTATTTAAATCTATGTACGTAATAAATCTAGTTAGAATAGGTGAGGACGGGATCTTCAATCGAAAGGGAACATCATAAAATGGTAAAAATAATAAAATGTATTTATTTTTATATGTAATGTATTGAATTGTATCAATAAATGTAATGAAATAAAATCTATTTAGTTTCATTATGTAATGTAACTAATTTTATTTTTATATCTACCAACTAGCCTAAAAAATCATTAGCTTAACGAAAGTAAAAAAAAACTTTCCCTTCGAAGTGAACACCCCATTGTTGTTCTTTGATCTTGACTATGATATTTTTCATCACTACCGACAAATAATAAATATCAACAACACATATAAAAATATAATCAATATATATTTTTGCATTGTAAATATCAAAAAGTTTAGAAAACAAAATTGTATGATCATTCCAAAATTTGTAAAAATATATTATGTTAAGAAACACATTGGTAAGACTCCAAACCCAACAAACATAACAAGTGTAAAGAAACACAATTTATGTAAAAAAATCCTAACTTGAGTATTCCATGGAACATTCACCCTCTACATCAATTCAATCTCTGTAATAAATAAAAATACACTAATATATAAATGTTTATTATAATGGTAAAACTATAGACAACATCTAATAGCAAAATATAAAAATCATATGAACAATACTAAAGGAAAATAATATATTTAATTTTGAATACATTAATGAATAACACAACAACAATAAATAACAATAATATATAATTAAATTTCATGGTTTCCATCCACATAGCAGTAAATGTTTAGTCATTTAATAACAAAATTATATGGAAAGCACAATAATATGATTTGATATAAGGATTTTGTTTGATACATATGAGTATATGCTTACTAGTATGTTAATTAAATTCATATTTTTGATATAATGACTGTAACATTTAGTAGGATGTGAATGGAAACATTCAAGGATTCCATTCACATACCAGTAAATATTTAGTATTATTGACACACCTGTCTTTCAAAATATCCCCTTCTTTTATATTAATGGCCCTTATATATTTCAATTTGTGCCTTAATTGTCAACATTATACTTAGCTAAAGGTACAAAATAAATTTCATTCCCTAATATATGAATGGATTAATTAATTTTGATACAAAGACAATATAATTTTAAAAAAATTTAAATAAAAACCTTTAGGGCTTCTATCCACATAATAATAAATGGTATGTCTTCCAATCCATGTTATGTACGGGGATAGAAATGAGTACAAAACACATGGTAGCTTGATTTGTATTAAATTCACATAGATATAAGAAACACTATGACATGAATTCATAAAATGTCTAGACCTTCTATTTTAATTACATCAAATTTTGAGTTAGATGGGAATATGGGTTTAGTTGTGTGTAAGATCTCATCCCTCCAGCATGGAACTTCCTTCGATAATGACATATGTGTATTCCAACATGAAAATATAATTCATAAGAATTCAATGGTTGATACAAAAATAATACCATTTACTTATATGTGAATGAATACCTTGACATTGAATAATAATGACATGTGCATAAAACACACAATTTCAGTAATAGTTAGGTGAAAATGAAAAAAACATAGCAGTGGGTTCAGTTATATGAAACATACATGACTATAACATTTCATCACTCCACTAACATACCACTAAATATTTACTCATAAGTGAAGGCATGAAAAAAAATAGCTTTCTAATAGGTTCCATGGTTTTTTGGGGGAGGAGCCATATAGTATTAGAAAAGTTACCCACAACTTTCATTCTCATCTGACTTAAAATCAGATATAAATTTGGGGTAGGAGGTAATCACAAAGTTAGGGAGATACATTTATTGATGGTAAAACAACAATAACATCCATGTGAAAGTAAAATAAAACATTGTTATGGGTTTAGTTGTATGCAACACATCTATATGAACACTTTCATCCCTCCATTATGCCAACTAAAATTGTATGTATAATCCATCCAACTTTCCATGGTAATGTATAAAATACCATCAATCCATGGAAAAAAAAAATTGGATTCCACATTAATGACACGCACATTTTCCATCTCGAGTTCAAGTTTAAAAAATAACACAACAAAGTGAATGAAAAACTCATGGAAATCATCTATGATATTACATTCACATACCAATAGATGTTTACTTAAGTGTGAATTTAGGTAATAGGTAAACATGAAAAAATAATTCATGATAGAAATACATTCAGGGCTTCCAATAAAATACCAAAAATATGGAGAAATATGTGAATGAAAACATGCAAATGATGTGGGTTAAGAATTGGGTGATGTTTCATCCCTCCAACAAACATCTTTCAACAAGGGCATTGAAGACATAATAATAATAATAATAATAATAATAATAATAATAATAATAATAATAATAATAATAATAATAATAATAATAATAATAAAAAGAACATGGTTGTGGGTTCATAATAGGAAACAAACCTCAGTTTAATGCTTATGCCAATTGAAAAACCATGATCTTAGAATGCACAATAATAATAGATTTGATACCTCCATTCCATCAACTGAAATTCTTTTACGAAATATTTCGTGGTCAAGAACTTTCTGGTAGGTTTTGTGGCCAGTTGAGGTGAGGAGGTTAGTGAAAAAGGTAAGGATAAATGTTTCTTGATGTAACTTTCTATCACTCCATTAACATACTAGTAAATGCTTACTCAGATGTAAAGGCACACAAATAAAAGCATGAACAAATAAAGTAGACCAAGAAACCTAGGAATGTATAAGGCATGCAACATAAAATAGGACCATACAAACCAAAAAAACCATAATAGCCATGGGAAAATATAAATAACTAGGAATGTTTGTTTGTGGTATGAAAGGAAGTAGTGAATGAAAACCTTTAGGGCTTCCATCCATTTTGAATGAGGAGGAAAATGAAAAAAATGGAAATATTTCCACTAGTGTAACGCTTCATCATTCCATTAACATACTAGTAAATGTTTACTCAGATGTGAAGGCATGCTAAAAAAAATTAAAAAAATAAAACATGCCAAAAAAAAACTAGGAATGTTTTTTCATGGCAGATAAGGAAATGTTAACTTGCCATAGTAATGGATTAAATCGTATAAATCCATTTGGAAATTTGAGGTGGATTCCACAATAATGACCCACACATATTCCATATTGAGCTCAACCCAACATAAATGTGTCACATATATAAATAACAATGTATAGTGGATATAAAATATGTGAACAATAGCTATATCAATTCATTAACGCACAAGTAAATGTGTACCCAAATATTTGGAGGAATATAGAAAGAATGCATCAAAAACCATGAACAAAGAAGGTATGAAATGAAAAACATGAACAGAAAAGGAATGCATCAAAAAACATGAAGAAAGAAGGAATAATAACAATAAAAACAAAGTGAAAACAAATAATACATTATTGTGGATTCATGTATAGGCAACACACATATGTGTACACTTTCATCCCTGCATTCTAACGACTAAAATTACATTGTGTAATGTGACATGATGAATAATTTCCAAGCATGTTCCATATGTTTTGGGGGAGGAAGTACATGAAAAGGAATGAAGATAATGTGGTAAGTAGTGCATAGGGTGGCATTAAATAGCCATATTAATGTAGAAAATCATGTTGAGCCATTTGAAAAATGGCATTGGCTTCCGTGTTAATGAGCCATACTCAATGAACATGGCCCATTATTTCTTTATGATGACCATTTTGTCTTCCAACATTGCACATCATTAAATGGTAATGACCCATCAATATTTTGATCAGTGGATTACTTGTCAACATTATAACCCAATAATAAAATAATAAGTTAATTTGAAAATATTTTTTGCCGAATTCAATCCCAACTAGTTGTCCCTTCTGACCAATGATCGATCAAACCTCCAAATGTATAAAAGTTGATATATTACCTAATAATTCATAGTACAACTTTGTAAAACATAATATTTTAATCTTATATCACCTTTTCGAATAAAAAATTTAAATTGGGTAAATCCAAAATTTCAAACACGAGGCACTATAACATAAAAGATATGGGACCATTAAATTAGAGATCCCAACTACTAATCCCCTTCCCTTAATTATTTTTTAAATATTTTATGTATATTCTCTTAGCCACCTCAAACTACACCCTTCCCATCAATTTTTATGTAAACTCATTTTTTAAAATGTGTTCTTGTTGGAAAATGGGGTCCTTTACATATTGTATTGCTATATATTTTTTATTCATTGTATAAGGTTTGAGGATTATTTAAAATTTTCATTTTTATATTTACTATAAAAAAAAATTAAAAAATTAAAA